>CM040986.1:353321-363604 GCA_022985145.1 Pangasius djambal | reverse complement strand
TCTACAGCAGGTTAGTCCCGCCCAATCACTCTACAGCAGGAGCCGATGCGCTCGTCCTGTTCTCTGTGAGCTGGAAAAGCGGAAGTGCAGAATGTTTTTGCCCTGGGTGAGGTCTTTATGACGTGACGATGGCAGACTCTGCTGTAAACTCCATTTTCACATAACGTTTAAACGATCTTCTGTGATGCTTTTGTACAGTTGGATTTGAAAGTCTTGAGACTCGAAACAAAAAGTTAAAGGTCAAAATTTAGTTACTTCTGAGGTCTGAATACTGATGTGTTGTATTTCTTCGGATATACTGTTTTCTGCAGTAGTGTTGCTTTAACAGAGGATAATGCATCTGTGTGTGTGTGTATGTGTGTGTGTGTGTGTGTGTGTGTGTGTGTGTATTGCATAATGTCCAAATAAATGTTCTAATTAATTTGGATATTGTCTAAAATTATATTGCACCTTTTAGCCTCCTTTTGCATTTTAGCCTCCTTCTTTCCCCTTAACAAGAATTGATGATATAAACGTCTCATCTATTCTTCAGAGTATAAAGATCCGTTTTGTATTTTACAACAAAGTGTGAAGCTTAAAGGTGATTTCGTGACTGAAAACATCACATCTGAGAGCTTTGTGCACCGTGATGCTGCTGTTCCTGTAGTTTTGAGAGAAGGTACCTAGAAGGTATCATTTGGTAAAAGTTTATTAATGAGTGCAATAATGTGTAGTTGGGAGGTGACGTGTCGGCCGCAGGGGCTACAAGGATGCGATTATATACCTCATTACGAGTGAATTAATGAAGTAGATGTGGTATCCGCTTCCTTCGGGTTGTTTGTGTTGGCAGCGAATTCGAGGTAAAACAGTCGTGCTGTAGAAACGTTCTCAAGGCAATAAGCCACGAAGACTCGACTTACATCAGGTAGAGAAGTGTCGGATTCTTGAGAAGTGTCCGCGAGGCAAAAATAACATCGTTCAAAAAGTCAGACTGATTCCTTTAAAGTTCACGAGTCATAGCCAGTGAGAGCGAAACTGTAAGAAAGGTTATGAGCGCTAACTCCGCCCGCCACGCTAACCTTAACTGACAGCTGCAGGAAAAAGAAACTTTGATTCTCTCGATTCTCCTTTTTTTTCTTCAACAATGTGCAGATCTCCATAATCAGCTTTCCAACTCCAGTGCAGTGTGAAGTCAGCTGTCATTAAATAATAATAGTAAAAATAAAAAAAGTCTAGACTAAACTGGCGGTGAAATGTGAAGGTATCGGCTAGCAAGTGTGCTATGTGCACGTTAGAGACTAGCTAAGCTAGCTAGCAGATTTGAGGATGGACAAAGACTTGCTTTGTCCAGTGTGTTTTTTTTAGTTCAGATGGGAATCAGTAGTAGCTATATATAGGTACTAAAGCGAATTAATTAAACCCAAATTAAATAACGGTCTAATCAGTGTGAAAATCGGTTTTTTGGTTTAAGTTCTTAGATTAGATTAGATTAGCAAAACAAGCTAACTGTCCTAGCGCCATACGCTCACCAGAGACAACAACGATCTGCTCCTTCCTTCCAGACTTTATTTTCATTCGTAACGTCTCTGTACACGTTTAATGATAATGAGAGGAGAAGATGAAACCACGCTTATTAGCTTTTCTTCTGTTTTTATGTCAGACAGCTTCAAGCCTCGTTTGCGCAGAGTTGAGAAAAAAGCGAGTAGGAAATGAATGCTCTGCCGCTCGCCAGTGTGAAGGATGGATAATACCGTGTTCCGGGTTGCCGTAGAGGAGACGGAGGGAACGGGAGAAGCTGGAAGAGCTGCTGCGAGCGTCGTGCGTTATGTGTGTGACACTCCGAGTGCTTCAAAGCCTTCTGACTTCAGGTCTCGGCTTGAACACTACAGCGCCGCTTTGATCGCCTGCTTCCTGTTCAGAGTGAAGGTGTGTGATGGAGGCGTGTGGAAATCGGGCTGCTGGTGCGGATCACTGCTGTAGCCCGCCGTTTGTGTGCGTGTGTGGATTCCTCGCTCTCTGTTTTTCTCATCTGCACAGGGTGTCAGGGCTAATCGGAGCTCTCTGAGCACGGCGCTAATTTGCTGTGTGAGCAGCTTCAGTAATTGGCATGTAGTTGGGAAGAGGAATGAATCCATCGCTTCCACTCGATGTTAAAAGACACCCTTTACACCTCAGCCTTCGTTTAGCTCGTGGGATAATTTGACTCCTCTTCATGCTAACTCGAAGGCTTGTGTGCACTGGGAGGGAATATCACTGTGGAAGGCAAGACACCTTGCTGAGACGATCCCCTGAAAGACAGGCCACACTTTTTATCTGTTTATAGTTACATTTAAATGTTGTGGAACATCTCACTTACGTTATAGCAGCTATAAACATTCGTTCCCTCACCAGACTCTCTCGAAGTTAATAAGACTTAAAAAAAAAAAACGCAGCTTGTCACATTCCCGAGAAACCGCAACGAAGCGTAAACTCCTCTGTCCTGAAGAAAACGTAAAAGTTACAGCTTTACCTCTGACACTGGAGACTCCTTCCATGACTGTTAAATAAATAAACGTCTCCTCACGAAATATCAGCGACGGTTTTTTTTTAAATCTGTTTACGTCGAGCGTTCGCTGCCCACGCCCCTGTGAGTGAGCTGTTGCTATAGAAACGAGCGCATTAATATAACTGTCAGAGCTGAGAAAACTGTCCAATCAGATTACAGAGTTCAGCAGCAGCAGCGGAACAGTACGCTGGCTTGGTGAATCCTGTAGATAAAAAAATAAACTTTTCCGCACTTGTGATTCACGGCCGCTGTTTGCTGCGGGTGATTAGGTATTCATCAGGCTTGGGAGTGATATTGTGTGGACACCTGCAGCTCTAATATTTGTCCCGTTTTTAGTACCTCGATGTGCTCCTTTGATGTTTTCTCCCATTATGTCTCCGAGCTGGCCAGTGAGATGTGTGTGCTCATGTCATAGCAAGCGGCAACGTCCTGTTTCTGCTCAAACGAATCTCCCTTTCATAAGACTGAAACAACTCTTTTGTATAAAAATAGTCTCGTTCTATTGGCAGATCATTTTTGTTTATTTCTGAGCATTTATTGCTAGAGAGAAGGGAGATCCTCTGCCAATGGAAATGAGTAAAAGCATTAGCATTATCTTTACTTGGTGGTTACTTATGGTGGAGCTGGTGCACGGCTTTGCCTCGAGTCCACTTAATTTGCTCTTTTGAATTCAGGAAAATCCGCAATGCGTCCACACACGGCGTTCAGAAATGAAAATGGAGTTTGTCCAGTTCTACTCTGCTAGCTGTTCTATTCCATTTTTTATAGCATATGTGTTAGCCTATGGATTTACATCTCAAATCTAAACCTGAGGTCAAAAATGTATTTTACGCCAAATAATACACTGTAAAAAAGATCAGCTTATTAAGATTTGCACATTGTTTAAAGAGAGAACTGAGGTGCACCTAAGAATCCCCCCCCCCCTTCTCACTCTTACTCTTTAGAGAGCCAGAGCGATCTCACGATGTTCTTAAATATGAATTTCATCTCTTTCTGAAACTGCGGTCGTGATTGTTTAAACATCATTCCAACTTGCCTCAGGATTTTATTTAACGTCAAACAATTCTCTAATATTAATCTCACACATAGCTCGTTAAACATTAACTACAAAATGTGCCATTTGTCCTTTTGTGGATTCAAGCAGCTAAAACGTCAGATAAACAAAAAAGAGGTTCATTTGGATTTTGGTGAAATCTTCAGCAGAAGTTTCCAGTTTCAGCTAGATTTTTTTTTTTTTTTAAATTTAGAATTGATTTCTGGCCTTCAAAATTCAACTTTAATGCTCATCTTGTGTTCTGCTTGATCATGGATGCCCCAGTGACCCACGCCATATATAATAGAACGTATAGTGCTGCTATTGTAAATCTTTACTTTTATTACTCTATTTTCCTCTGCACTTCAGATACCAGCAGGATCCAGCAGACTCGGAGATTCAGGCAACGAATCCTCGCAACCATCCCTACAGGACTGCGAGCTTCAGTCCACAGCCGGTTTAATGAAACTTTAACTCTCAGCTTTCAGCTGTTTGACGCCAGACGCCGCTCCTGCTGATGTGTTACTCAGTGAGCTCATAATCGTGCAACAATTCTCAGCTGAATCCGTCGGGAATGGACAGCTGGAGCTCGTGCACGGGCAGGTGGAACTCGTCCTGACTTCCTGTGTTCGTAATTCATCTGTCTGAGATCCGAGAAGCGTCTCTGCTCCGGACGAGCGCTCGGTCAGCTTATCCTTCAAACCGTGGGCATGCCTTCAAGAATTAAAAGAGTGATCAAATCAAATACACATATCCCACACACACATCACAGCACGTGGCCTCATCACGTTCTGCACAGGAGTAACTCTCAGAGCACTGTGGGCGAGAGGGATCGATATCCCCGCCCAGCTGTGAAGCGCGGTGGTGGCAGCATTAGGGGCGCTACCTTCCGTGTCTTGGCTGCTTCTCACTTCGTTGTTACGGGTTATTTTGCTGTAGGTTCATGACTAACACCGAATGAAGTCCAGTTCAGCTTCAGGCTGCAACAGTACAAAATGTGGAAAAGTTCAAGTGGGGTGAAATCTCACGCACGCCTCTGTGTAGTACGTTTATGTCGTTTCTTTATCCATGACCCCAAGCCTGAGCTGCACATGTTCCAGATGTTCAGGATAAGAAGCTAGTGAGCTACACGTCACACCGCATCATTGCCTTGTGATTCTCTTACTGTCGCCACACATTTGTCCATTTCCATTTCCATTTTGTGTAGAAAGTATTAGCACTGGTGTATAGCAGTGTAAATAAAAATGATTATAAACCATTATTGTAAAATGCATCTGGATATACATCAGTGGCTATACGACAGTTTTCTAACGCTTAGGCTGAACCTCACTTTTCCTCGCTATTTTCTGTTTTAAGCCCGACGCCTCATTGTCCCAGAGGATCATGGGTAAGTTACAGTGTTCACAAGGTGCCGAGATTGCGTTCGTGCTCAGCGCTTGGTTCGCGGGTCCAACTGAAATGAAAAGAAAACAGGAGGAGATGGAGAGTCTTTTTTCCCCACTGTTCCAGTGCTCGGCCTGCCTCTGATTTTTTACATGAATAAGACATAAACAGATGGAGGGACAGCGTTCCTCTTGAGGGAGAGGTGTTTTTTTTTATTTTTATTTTTTTTTTTTTACGAGACGCAGTGTCACAGTCGCAGGCAGGATTCTTCTGCGTGTTTTTGCGTGACTCTGGGTTTTCACGTTCATGCCATGAACACCCGATGGCCTGATGTTACATGGTGGCTCGGAGAAGGAGCTCTCACAGGCTTCCAGCACATAAATCTTCATCAGTTTCTTGCACGGCATGAATTGCTGCGCTGGGTTTTGGTTCTGCTCCAGCAGTTAGAGGAACCTGGCTACGCACCAAGAAGCCATAGGTTTGATCCCAGCTGATCACATCTCTCCTCAAGCATGGCACTTATCCCTGAATCCACCGCGGCCTGCTCCCTTAATCACATCTGCTAAAACAAATATATGCCAGCTTACTGGAGCTCAGCAGATCGTGTGCAGATGGTTCCTAACCCCGAGAACCCTTTTTTTTTTTTTCTCCATATCCTCTACTACGAGGCTTTTAACATGCACTTACACAAGGCAGTCTTCCATGCCATATGTTATGTTGTTTTATCAGGACTACTCAGATATTTTGTTATTTAATATGTAAATGTCGAGAGCGTACTACAGAAATCCTTCTTCTGAACGAAGTCGGACACGTAGAGAGAAGGTTTACGGGTTTGTGGGGGGACGTTACATTCGATCCACACCATCCTGAAGCGCGGTACCTGTAAACCGGTAGGATATTAAAGAAGTAAAAAAAAAAAAACAAAAAAAAACAACTTTGTTTTTTTCATCGTGAACATAAACAGACGTAATATCAGGTATGAGGAAGAATGCTGGATGCGCGAATCTTTCCAAAAACAGATTGGTCACACTCCGAACGCGCTCCGTACGACGGGAAAAGGCTGAATCCGGCCTTAACGACGTGCCCCTGTGTGATGAAACCACGGGATGATGAGCGGATGCAGAAATAGCAGCGAGTTTTATTCAGCAGGTTAAAAAAGCGGTGAAGTGTGGAGGTTTTTGCGAGAGTGAGAGATGCGTGTGTTTAGTTGTTAGAGCCTCACAGAGCCACTCGGGAGAGTGTGATTGGCTGAGTGCTGGGATTGGGATGGACACGGCCTCTGAAGACTTTATTAAAAAAATCGGATGAAAGGCTGAGTGTGTGAGTGCGGATACAGCAGGCTGGGATGTCCTCGTCCTCCTGCTAATGGCTCCTCCTGAGGCTCTGGTCTCGGGCCCTAACTGTGAGACAAATCAAACCTGTGAAAGCTTTTTATTTTTGTCTCGGTCTCCAACAGCCCTGTTTATTAGCGATGCTGTGCTTTTTTCACACCCTTGTGCTTTCAGGACTCTTCTCGACTGGACGTGTCGTCTTTATGATCATAAATAAGACTGGATTATTACCACAACGGTGTACAGAGACGCTCCAGTCTCAAACTTTCTTTCTTTCTTTCTTTTTTTTTTTTTTTTGAAACCCGTGGCCACTTTTAAATACTTAATGCTTTCAAAATTACAGACTTTATGATCTTCCTATGAGTTTGTGATCTCAGTAGTCCACGGCGCTCAGATTTATTGTGATGCTTTATGGATGTGGAGGCTCCGTCTTTGTTTTTGTCTCTCGAGACGCAAACCTCACTCGTAGCAGAATCTCTTTTAAGCCTCGATTCTCAGGAACTCCATCAACACTGTCACAGCCGCTCATTATCAAATAACAACACCGAAGCCGTTTGGGTTCTGTTGCACTTTATTGCACGCTGCTGTTGAATTCTGGGTTCTGATTGGTCAGGAGGTGTTGATTATTATTGGTAAATCATCAGCAGTGGAGTGGTGTGATGAAGCAGAGTTACTGTCTCCACCCTAAGGTTGATTATTTTCCTATAACGGCGCATCCTGAAGTGTTTTATTCCTCTTACACCACAGCGATTTGACGCTGATTTCAATTGTCCTTGTATTCATTAATGAACGACTCATTAAACTTTAAATAAACATCTCCTTACCGATGAAGAAAAACGAGGAATTGATTGATTGATTCTTTAAAATATTAAATGCAGACGTGGTTGTCAGTATCCATGGTTTCCAACTCCATCTGCTGTAGTTTTGCCCTCAACTTCTCAGCGGTGTTTGTGTTTCCTCACATAACGTGATTATAGTGAATGAGTCTATTACACAGTATAATCACAATCTGATTTCACTGAAAGGAAGCCGTTGCTAATCGGATGATCCCTCTTTAATGTGTTAGATATTCGCATTCGCATTGTTCCCTTTTACGCAGAAGTACACAGCTGCTTCGCAGGAACGTCGAGGCCATTAGGAGCGAGGCGGGTTTCAGTAGCGGCAGATCACACGAGTGGAAGACGAGCCAGCTGTTTGGACCAGGCTGGGACTGCGAGAAGTGCGTGATTTGGACCGTTATTCATTTCTCGAGCCTCTTTAGGTGACAGTCGTGAGCGGTTTGAGGTTCCTGTTACTGCTGTGTCATTCCCAGACCTAAAAATAACAGATATATATTCTGACAGACGTGAAGAAAGGAAAAAGAAAAGAAAGATACTTTAGTGGCACTTTAATAGGCCGCCGTCCTGACTGCAATAAAACCCTCCCAAATCCTCTGCTCTTGTTATCAGACAGCAGAATGACCGATTTAATCTCACAGCCACTTGGCAGAAAGGAAAAAGGGCCTTAAAAGCTTTTTCTGTCCTCTATGGACTCTTCTGATGACCTGCTAGAATTGCAGACACGTCCGGTCCGGCAAAACCCTTTGGCATGCAGCTTTCACGGCACCATCATCGTCATCATCTTCTTCATCATCGTCATAATCATTAACACCATCACCATAATCATAATCATCATCTTCTTCATCATCATAATCATTAACACCATCACCACCACCATCATCATAATCATCATCATCTTCATCACCACCACCATCACTACCATCATCACCATCACCATCACTACCATCATCGTCATCATAACCATCACCATCATCACCATCACCACCATCACCATCATAATCATTACCATCATCACCACCTCCATCACCACCACCATCATCATAATCATCATCATCTTCTTCATCATCATAATCATTAACACCATCACCACCACCATCATCATAATCATCATCATCTTCATCACCACCACCATCATCACCATCACCATCACTACCATCATCATCATCATCATCATCATCATCATAACCATCACCATCATCACCATCATAATCATTACCATCATCACCACCTCCATCACCACCACCATCATCATAATCATCATCTTCTTCTTCATCATCATAAACATTACCACCATCATAATCATCATCATCTTCTTCATCACCACCACCATCATCACTACCATAACCATCACCATTGTCATCATCATCACCATCATAATCACCATCATGATAATCACCATCACCACCACATCACCATCATAATCATTACCATCATCATCATCATCATCATCATCACCACC
Source organism: Pangasius djambal (assembly GCA_022985145.1). Lineage (NCBI taxonomy): Eukaryota > Metazoa > Chordata > Actinopteri > Siluriformes > Pangasiidae > Pangasius > Pangasius djambal. Next base: position 355,035 of record CM040986.1, on the reverse strand, counting down.
ATCACCATCATCACCATCATGATAATCACCATCACCACCATCATCACCATCATAATCAACACCACCATCACTACCATCATAATCATCACCATAATCACCACCACCACCACCACCACCACCACCACCATCATCATCATCACCACCATCACTACCATCATCACCGCATTCAGGATATAACTGTTTAAATGTATATAATGTTTTCCCTAATGAGCGAGCTGGAGGTGTCGGTGGTGAGGAAATCCTCCCTGAGACGACAGCAGGGTCGCGGGTGTGGAATGGGGCGGGGACTTTAAATGTTTCATGCTCCCTGAGTTTATAAACTCCCTGAGTTTATTCAGCTTCTTAGAGAAGCACTGCTAATTATATTATGATGTTAATATTGTCTCCTATTAGACTATTAGCTTCTCTCCAACAATTAATATTTTAGCGTTTGTTATAAATATGGAAAATGGCGCCCAAGCTCTTTGTGTGATGAAAAATGCAAACACAGATAACAATGAATGAAAAATGAGCTCTTGGCGAAGCATAGCGCAGCACATAGACTTTTAATCTTTTTGAATATTTGATGATGAGCATTAACAGATCCCTGAGCCTAGGTGTGTTTGAAAAGCTGCTTAATATCCTGCATGTTGGAGTCTGGCTTTGTGAAAGTAATACTTTTTGTCATCGTGGAGTTTTATCACGCTGTCGTCCACATGAGTTATGACTCAGGTCATCTCCGGGAGCTCTCGGGGCAAACAGGATGTCTGGCTAGCTGCAGCAGCGCGCAGAATCGGCCCAGCTTTGTGTCTGAGGTGAAGACCAACATCCCGAGTGCTCGTGTCTCCATTAGAGCTACACCATGACACGAGGTGTTACTGCATTTTATGTCACGTTACTGTCAGAGACGTGCAGCGCTCGTGAAAAAGCTCCTTCCTGTCGTAACCCCTCTGCGTTCGGGCTTCACAGAGCGAGGGATTTGTTGCAGAGACTCGGAAACCCGCTGGGTCTACGTCTGCCGTTTGAACAAACTTTAAACTTGTGCAGGAAATACAGAGTATGGCCTGTAATCTAATACGCTAACGAACATGCGCTAACAGCGACGTGGCTTCCAGGCGGAATCAGGTTTTACACGCGGAGCAGCGTGGTGCGGCGTAGCGCTCGACTCCTGACTCCTGACTACTGACTCCTGACCAGTGTGCGCTCATGACTAAAGGCTCTTTAATCTGCAGCAATAAACATGACGTCTGAATTCTGCTGGAGCTTTCTACTGTTCCTCTGATTCCTCAAGCATCTGTACACCATTTAAACATCATCACTGTCCGTTATTCCCATTTACACTGAGAGAGAGAGAGAGAGAGAGAGAGAGAGAGAGAGAGAATTACTGACTCGTACTGACCTTTATCTTCCATTTGTCTGTCTGTCAGTTCCTTAGTCTGTCTGTCTATTTGTCTGTCTGTCTCTTTCTCTCTCTGTTTTGTCTGTCGGTTGGTCTTTCTGTATATTTGTACTTGTTGTTCCATTCGTCTGACTGTCTGTCAGTTTCTGCTGTCTCTGTCTATCTGTCTGACTTTTAGTTGATTAGTCTGTGTATCTGTCTGTCTGTGTATCTGTCTGACTATTGGTCTGTCTGTCTGTCCGTTGGTCTGTCTGTCTGTCTGTCTGTCTGTTGGTCTGTCTGTCTGTCTGTTTGTTGGTCTGTCTGTCTGTTGGTCTGTCTGTCTGTCTGTCTGTT
>CM040986.1:309284-336977 GCA_022985145.1 Pangasius djambal | reverse complement strand
TGATAAGGAAATGAGCTGGAAGTGTTACTGAGCATCTTGCAGAAGCAGCCGCAGTTCTTCTGGAGACTTTGACTGTCGACTCGCTTCTTATTTCTGCAGCGAAACCCAGCAGCCTTCATTCTGTTTTTATCTGAAAAGCGTCTCTTATGGAATCTGCTGCTTTCTTTACTGACACACAAACATTTTTCTGTAGCGTTTCGTTCTGTGCCGGAAAACTAATGTTTGGAATCTAAAATGTTTTTGTACTGAATCAATAATGTAGAAGTCAGAAAATAAACATCTGTAAGAAAGTTCGTGCTAAGGGAAAAAAAAAAAGATGGGGTGCCAAGACTTTTGCACAGTCCCGTCTAATCAAAGACTCTCTTAATCTCTTGGGACTGAACACTCGGTCCTCTGAGAAGTGCTGAAAACTGAATGCTGGTGTGAGATGGTGGTCTCGCTGCTTCAGCGCGTCGTGAAGAGTTAGGAAGAAGGTGAAAAGTTTGAGGAGGAGGTGAGGGATGAAGGGACGACGCCGTGCTTCACGGCTCCTTCCGATTTCCACAGATTTCGGTGATGAGAAAGCGGGCAATGAATTTAGCGCTCTCGATCCTGCCGCGAAATGGAAACACACAGTCCTGCGATGGACAATCTGTCAGGACCATCTGCCCTGAGGAAGGACGAGTGTAAGCCCCGAGGCACTCGTGTACTCGCGCTGTGATGTCATCTGTGGGAAGAAGGGGGTTCTGGGATGGGTTGTTTTTTTTTTTTTTGTTTTTTTTTGGTCCGAATCCTGAGAAGGGTTACAGCGACTTCTGGCCTGGTTTTGCTGCCGCGCATGGAAACTCTTTGGCGCTGAGTTGAAATCAGAAGTCGGAGAATGGACGACGTGATGTGTTCTTGTTACTCGTGGCCGATTTTGCGCCACTGTGACCCAAGACGGGTGACAACCAAGCTCTGATTAAATCATTCACCTCCGTGAGCTTCAGAAGCACTTCGCTTTTACCGCTACAGAAGAACGTGATGTTTCTCAGGTACTAGCTCTGTAGATGTTTTTTAACCATCTGCCTTATTTGAAAGAAGCGAGCAATGATGAAGAGAATAATAATCCCGCACGCACTTTCTCCATCCAGTAAATATACCTCACATATCACGTATCGATACACACGAGGCACTTGCGCCGAACTCTTGCAATTATAATTAAAATGCCATCTTTTGTCAGAGGAGCGACGGAATTAGCTGTCAGAGAGACGTTTCGCGCGTGGAATCCTCAATACGCCGCTGCAGTGAAGCTGTCAGATCTCAGGTCGCTTTTAATGGGTTGCACTTTCCTTTCTCTTTTTTTTCACAGTTTTTTGCCGCCCCCGAATAAAAAAAACTCACGCATGATCAGGTTAGCCACAGTCGGCCTGTCACTGAGCACTGCTCCGTCGTCTATCCTCGACTGGTTCTTCCCGGAGTCACCAAACCTGGCGAGCGCAACGCCGCTATCCGGATCTGGATCTGCGTCTGTTTAGAGCAGGTTATTTGCTGATCCTCAGTAACGTATTCATGTTCGGCTACATCCCTAGTGTGTACGCTCATTTATAAAATATGGAGATGATGGGAGAAAAAGCCTCCAGCATTCAAGGCCACAGCATCCCCAAAGGAGCGACACGACTCCTCCTCCTCTTTCACCCCGTCCCCTCCACTCCTTTTTTCCCCTCCTCTGGCCCGCAGCCCTTTTCTTTCACCAGCACAGAGTTTAGCATGCTGCGTGGCTGCCAGGAGATCCACAGCATTCTGCCCCTGGCAAGGAACGACAGGAAGCGTCCTCCTCGTCAGAGCGCTTTTCATGTGAACTCTTCTATAAAGTTGAAGATCTGAATGGAGGAGAGGCAGCGAGCAGGGCCGGCGCAGTGTATCTGGCATCCTCTCGCACTCTGGCTTATTATACAATGCAGCTAGAAGCCGAGCGGAAGAGTGGCAGTAATGCAGAGGGGAAAGTTTTGAATTTCGAATATACTGAAGTGTATTTCACCCGGAGATGCCAGAGACAGAATTCTAGTCTCTAGTGAGGTTATAAAAGCTAAGCTAAGTAAAGGCTGAAGTGGAGCCGATTTTATTGAGGAACCTATCGTGCGGTTCGGAGGAGGAGGATACAGAGTCATGAAGTCATCAGCCTGGAAACGCAAACACCACCGCAGCTGCCTTTCACGATGGATTGTAACGAGCCCTTGATTAACAGAATGTGTCGTTTTGTCATTTGAGGAATCTAGCTGGACGTTATGCCGAAGGATTTGTTCTAGTGAAGCTCATTAATGACCGTTCGAAGAAGGATTAAAAAGTCAAAATCACCAAAATCACAGTGAACTGCTTTCACATTCCAGAAATTCTCTCTCTCTCTCTCACACACACACACACACACACACAACTTTCAGTCATTTAAATCTGTGGCCTTCGAACAGTTTTTTCCAGGCTCGAGGGCTGTGAGTAATAATTAGAACGATTTTTATTAATCAGTTAGATGGACTATTTGAATAAACACTACATACAAAAACAAAAAAAAGAAATTCTGTCTTTCTAGCATTTCAGTCAACTAATACTACTACAAAACTTAAACTAGGCTTTCACTACAATATATTACTAACTTTACTACAGTAACTCTGTTGATTCTGATTGGTCGTCAGGTGTTGCTTCGTTCTCTAGAACAGCGGCTCTGACAGTAGCGCAGGCTTACATTAATGCGCTCGCTCTGATGCGTTATCGTTTCTATAGCAACAGCTCATTCACGGGGACTCGTATAGTGGACGCGCCACTGATAAACAGATTTGACAATGTGTGTTTATTCTCATATAACATTTCTGTAAGGATAATAAAGTTTTATTGAACATGTAGGGAAGGAGTCTCCAGTGTCGGCGCTTTGTAACAGTCAGAGGTCAAGCTGTAACTTCTGAGTATGTGTAAATTTACAGATAAGAAGATTAACTAATGTAAACCTCCACCTGATTGACTTCAGATCAGTCTGGCTTCAAACCGGCACACTCCACAGAGACTGACCTTCTGGCCGTCACTGAGACGCTACATGCCGCTAGATCAGCCAAACTATCTTCAGTCCTCATCCTCCTCGACCTTTCAGCAGCGTTTGACACCGTGAACCACAAGACTCTCTTGTCCACCCTCATGAGCCTAGGAATTCGTGGTGCAGCATGGCAATGGTTTGCTTCCTACCTGGAAAGTCGGTCATATCAGGTGACATGGAGGGGATCCACATCTGCTCCCCGCAGGCTCTCCACTGGTGTCCCACAAGGCTCAGTACTTGGTCCTCTCCTGTTCTCCCTTTATACCCGATCTCTTGGTGCTGTCATATCCTCACATGGGTTTTCATACCACTGCTATGCAGATGACACTCAACTCATCCTCTCCTTCCCTCCCTCAGACTCTCATGTTTCTGCTCGGATATCAGTATATCTGGATGCAGCTCATCAGCTTAATAATCTTAATAGCAGAAAAACTGGACTGCTCTTCATCCAAGGATCTTGCGATCTCCCTGGACAATTCTCTGATCTCGCCTTCGGTTACTGAACATAACCTTGGGGTAACCATGGACAATCAACTGTCTTTCTCCTCTCACACTGCTAATCTGACACGCTCATGGCTTCCTGTAGCTGCTGCATCAGATTTAAAACACTGTTGCTCGCCTACAAAGCCAAAAACAGACCAGCAGCCACTTATCTCAAAGCTCTTATCACACCTCGCACTGCACCACGCTCCCTCCGGTCCTCTAGCTCTGCTCGACTGGAACTAACATCTCTCAGGGCACAAGGAAGGCCTGCATCGAGACTCTTCTCTGTTCTGGGCCGAGGTGGTGGGATGAACTTCCCCTAGAAGTCTTAAGACTTACCTTTTCCTGAGTACATAAATTAGCTCTTAAAATACATCCTGATTCTTAGTCCATGACGTAGAGAGCCAGCATCAGGATGTATTTATTGATAGAGACTTCAAAGCACTTCTGTAAGTCGCTCTGCATAAGGGCTTCTGCCAAATGCCGTAAATGTAAATGTAATCTGTAGGATTACTGCACTTTTATACTGCGGAGGTTAAACTGTTTATTTTATTACATTTCCAGCGTTTAGCAGACGCCGTTATCCAGAGCGACTGAGAGAAGAGCTTTAGAGTCTCGATCAGAAACACGTCCTCACGCTGGGTCACTCGCTCAGGGCCTCAGAACATTTACTCTAAACCAGTCGCGTCATTTTACTGCCTTTAATTAAAGAATATAAAAATAAACAAACAAAGCGAGCGACACAAACTCATAAATTAAGAAGAATAAAACTAGTCATTCAGTTATGATAAAGAGACGGCGGTGTGTAAGCGGAGGACGGGCCGCTCTGTCTGCGCAGAGCCGTAAGCCGTAAACAAACGCCTCAGCAGACGGAGGATTTAGCGCTCGCTTGTTATTATTATTATTATTATTATTATTATTAAATAGTTTTACTGGCATAGTAGTGAGTCAAACTAATCCCGCTTCTGTGTTTCCGCCTTTACCCTGATCGTTCATTCCCAGCTGCCTGTGTGCTTTACCTTTTATGGAGTTTTGTGGGTGTCACTAAATGCAAATGAGCTGCGTCGGGAACGCACTTTGCACTGTACGTGATTCAAATACGCACACGAGTACGAAGAAAACCAGCGTTTCGGAAACTTCTGTACATTTTGTACACGCAACCTTGCTAAAAGATTGATAAATGAGGCATCTTGTTGGAAAATCACCCTGTTGCTGATTATTTTCCCAAAACGGCGTATCCACGGCGGGTCGACGGGTTTAAAGTGACGGTACTGCGAATCGAGCAAACAGCTTTAGGCTGAGGTTCGACTTGTATGTAAATATAATATATAATGCATACGCATAAATAATAAAGCAGAAGGCTTTAGGGAGTGGGAGCCGTGTATACGGCACATGAGTGATGCTGGGAATGAGAAAGAAGGGAACAAGGAGGATGGATGGATGGGTGGACGGATGGATGGCTGGATATGCACCATGTGTAACTCACCTGCTTCATTTCATGTCTGAATATCTGTCATCTGCACACACACACACACACACACACACACACACACACACAGGTGCAAAACCCCATATTTGGTCCTTTAGTCTGTATTTCATCTCCCCTTAACTCAGTGTGTGTGGTGCGTGCGTGTGTGTGTGTGTGTGGTGTGTGTGTGTGTGTGTGTGTGTGTGTGTGTGTGTGTGTGCGCGTGCAGAAGGAGAGAAGAGGAGGGAGATGGAAAGCCTGGAACAGAAGCTGTGAAGTGAAGAATCAGCGCTTTACTTTTCCCGAACTAATCCCTTCCTTCCCCCTCACTGCGGTCTCCAGCTGGATTGATCCTGTTTGATGGGATTTGCTCCTCCATTCCTCTTTGATTATCTCTTGTTATGATCTCTTCCCCTAAGTACCGCAGTTGTGTTTCACTGGGCCCGGGCCAGCTGTTGCTAAAACCAATGAGCTGAATGCTGAACGCTTCTCCTGCTGCTGTGGGCGCTGAGATTAACACGACTGAACATTCATCACAACTGAGCATCTTGTGTGCAAAAAAAAAAAAAAAAAGTTTCATATGCCTGATTTTTCCTTTCCAATGTGGAGCATCAGGTCATCAGCATACTAACAAAGATGTTTGCATAATTTTACATAATCCACTTTTAGGATTCAGTTGCGTCCATTTTAATGTGTTTTAGAGATTTAATCCATGCAAATTGCAGCCTTGGGTATAAAACGCGTAACTGTAATTCATGCACACATATTAATGATGTTCTATACAAATGATGCAATAATTATCTTTAAAAAGCTTATTTGCATTAGTGTCACATTGCAAGAAGTGCAACTTGTACAGCAGAAGCTCCACATAAACCGATCGATAAAGAAGGAGTCTCCAGTTTCAGTGTTCAGAGGAGTTGCTGTAAACGCTGATTATTTTCCTATAAGAGCACGTCCTGAAGTCTTTTATTCCTTTTATACCGCAGCAGTTTCCAATGACATTTTCGTCTTTTTATTCATTAGAGAAAGACGTCCCTTTTTTTTTTATCCATTTAGTTACATTTGACGTCAGTGAAACGAGTCAGTTCCTGTTGTCACTTACGTTATAGCAGCTATAATCAGCCGTTCCCTCACCAGCCTCTCTTTATTTCATCTCACTCGACGTTATTAGGACTTCAAGCTTCATATCAACGACCATAATCCGGTTATTATCAGTGGAGCGTCCGCTGTACGCGTCCCTGTGAATGAGCTGTTGCTATAGAAACCATAACGTATCAGAACGAGCGCATTGATATAAACCTGCGCTACTGCCAGAGCTGCGGTTCTAGAGAGTTAATCAACACCTGACGACCAATCAGAATCCCCTCAGCACATGAAAACCCTTCCTCTGTCTGTGTATACACTTTATTGCAGCACACACACACACACACACACACACACACACACACACACACACATACACACACACACATGGCAGTTGGTCTCCAGTTTTCACGACATCCTCACTATGTTTTTAAAATACTTCCCTGCACTGGCGAGGCAAAATCTGATATCTCCGTTTTTTTTTTTTAGTGACAGAGGTGACACTAAGTAGAAGGGGAGGTAGAGAAGGAGTGGATTCGGCAGACAGCAACACCTTTTTCTTACAAGATGTCTGTCATGGCTAATAGACAGGAGCAGAGCCCCTGAAGCAGTAATTGAAGAGCCCTTAAACCTCTCACTGTGTGTGCTTTCAACTAGAGATATATCACTCCTGATTATAATTCACCCTCTTCTGGCGTTTTGTGAGAAAATTGTACCTTAGCGAGTACCTAGTGCGCTTAGAAGTCATGGCTTGTTGGGAAACAATTTAGATTAGATTTTCACTTACAAACAGTTGTATGCTTGGCTTCTTACAGATATCCGGGGACTGCAGGGTTTTTTGGACCAGACGGCGAGGCAGGGTCTGGACGTGGCTCTGCAGAGGGTGGACAGGAACATCAGCAGCGTCTTCTCCAATCTGTTCAGCAGCATGCGCACGGAGGAGCTGAACCGCTACAGGGACACGCTGAGACGGGCCATTCTGTTGCTGAGTCCTCGCGGAGCGCAGGTCTTCATCCATCAGGTGTGTGGACTCGGCCCTGTGTGTGTCCGTGTTCATCACACCGAATAAACCACACGGCTACACGAACACACACAAAAAAGGAACATCCCTGTTCACTGTTCACATTTATTCATATCACTCACACTGCCTCATCTGCATTCAGTTCCGGTTTAACTGTACAAAGCAGCTTTACAGAAATCAGGACGTAGATTTAGATCCCAGAGGAAAACCCGCCTCAGAAGGGAACGCTCCGTCTTCCGGGTGACGTTGGATAGTGAAATTGCAGTGTACAGGTGTAGAAGAGTAAAGAGTGTGTTTACAGGATGAACAGCATGTAAATAAGAGTCCTGCGATGAGCAACAGGACAGTGTTTATGATTAAGACACAAATCTACAGACTCCAGGTGAGATGAAACACTGAAGGCGAGGCTGCCTCCACCACTGTCTTATTAATATTTATGAGAGACCCTCTAGACCTTTAAGGCCAACATCTCTCTGTGGGTTTGCCTGCTTTCTTTTCCTGACTGCGCTGTGGTCAGGACCTCTCAGCACCACACGTCACTTTACACCTCCGGAAGCTCTTAACGCGTTGTGTCTGAGTGGTTTCCCACCGCTGTTCTGAGATCAGCCGGAGATGGTCCTGCCCGTGGCTCTGCGCCAGCTTATTCTGACAGGATGAAAAAGTGCCGCTCTCATGAATATGGAAATGACTCGGCTTTGGCTGGTTCTATTTTTGGAACGGATCCTTTTAGAAATGAAACACTTTGCCGGTTGCTGGAGTCTCTTCTGCTAGTCGTTTGTAAACGAGACTGGTAATTGCTTTAGGTTGGTGTTCGTCATCACACAGCGCACTACCAGTTACGCAATAAATTCCTGAGATGGACAAAAGATACGTTTATTTATTAAAAGCTCCAGTGTGCTGCCTGGTCCTGGTTTTTGTTTGTCCATCTAAAAAGTGGTAGCATAAATAATAATGGATGGTTATTGCGTTAAGAGCGTTAATACAGAGTGATGGAAGCGAGCGAGTTAATGATTAGCATCCTCGTCTAACGAAGTTTCTAATGTGGCACGGCGTGTTTGGGCTGTGAGCTGTGGAGTTCTGTCCTCACATCACACATAAAAGATATTATTTAAGTCCGATTAGCGTCTTTATTTCCTCTCGATGAGTTTAAGCGTGAGGTGACCGTGTGCAGTAAACAGGAGGGTTATATAGCGGCTTCGCGCTCGGATTCGTCAGTAACCTCCGTGTTCCTGATTCTGAAAATGACGTCTATCATACATGATGACACTAATGATCTAACAGATAAAAGGCATGTAAAAGACAAACACTGATGCACTCCCAGATGCCCAGCTCCGGAGTCGGTGTAGGCAATCCTGATCTCTTCTGTCTGTGTATTTTCCGGGTCTATGTATGTTTTTTGTCTCAGTCTCTGGAGAAGTTGTGTGGGAGGTGTTGGTTCTGTTGGTCATGTGGGCGTGCTATGCTTTGGCCTTTGGAAAAAAAAAACCAAACAAAAAAACAAGCTGACTGCGGTGTGTCTGCTGCCAGCCGTGACAGGACAGGCTGTCCTCCTGATGAGGTCTGAGACTTGGAAGGAGATGTCTCAGCGGGTTTGCTATTAATGTGCCACCATATTTCACTGCCTGCTGACGTCCCTGTCCCTCTGAAGCCCACTTCCCCTGGCCACAAGCAGTTGGATGCATTTCAGGGCATGAGGCACAGCTCTACTAGAGTGTTTCTGCAACTCTAGTGGATTTGATACAAGTCTTTGTGTTCTGACCATAATGATTTATTTACCAGAAGAGGATGCTGTCAAATATTATTTAGTTGTTTTCACATTGCTGGTCTGAGAGATGACAGATACCAAATACCAAACAAGCATTATTCAATTCAGTTCAGTTTTACTTGTGTAGCGCTTTTAACAACGGACATTGTCACAAAGCAGCTTTACAGAAATAAATACATTCAGGATATAAATTTTAAATTGATCCCTAATCCCATGGAAACCCATCCTCATCTGGGTGACACCGGATAGTGCGATTATAAATCACTCCCTCTGTAACTGTGTACTACAAATGGTGCAGTTGTGTAACCAGGAAATTGATTACAGTTTTCACATGAAGTCTGGTTTGTTGAACCTACCCACTGTCCACTGATGGAGTCCTGAGTCCAGCCCCAAAGCCACCACAGTACAACTCCCCACATGAGATCTCCAAGCCATCTCCACGGCCCCCAAGAGACGCCATTCCCAGCAATCCCAGTGATCTTCAGGTCGTCCATGTGGAACTCCAAGCAGAAGTAGGGCATCAGGGTGGATCAGGCAGGTCCGGAGAGCAGAAGGGGTCAGGATCACTCAGGAGTAGCATGTGTAGCTCGACAGAGAGAGAGAGAGAGACAGAGAGAGAGAGAGAGAGAGAGAGAGAGATTGTTAGGTATGATAGTTATCCCGTAATGGTTAAAGACAATGTACTTTGCATGCAGAGTGCCTACTACATTTTCTAGTCTATCGAGGAGAATAGCATAATCAATGGTATCAAAAGCTGCACTAAGGTCAAGCAGCACAAGCAAGGAGACACAACCCTGATCAGAGGCCAGTAGTAGGTAATTTACCACTTTAACCAACGCTGTCTCTGTGCTGTGATGAGGCCTAAATCCTGACTGATACATTTCATGAATGTTATTCCTATGTAAGTATGAGCATAGCTTTTCTGGGACCTTGGAGATAAAGGGGAGGTTTGATATTGGTCTATAGTTAGACAGCTGACAGGGGTTGAGTCCTGATCTCATTTTTAAGTGTTTTTTTTAATGTAAGTATCTGTGAGACATCCTTCATCAAAGAGGGTTGCTACAATTAATCCATATTTGTCTAGATCAGGAGTATTCAACTAAAACGTCTACAGGTTAGTGATTAGTGACTAACATGACTGAATAGTGAAACCAGTTACTTTTAATCCTTAACCTTTAATGACTAGTTCACGGATATACAGTAAATAAGACAATTTGAAGTGCTTATTTTAGTTTCGTAGTGGAACTTCACATTACCACTCATTAGAATTCATTCATCTTTTAATGTTCTGTCGACTTTTTTTTTAACAAGGCATCATCTATGAAAGCTCACATTCATAAAAATCCCTGTATATTTCTACAAATTCTACAAATGTGTATTGTTTTGCATATGGTCCACGTGTCCCGCTGAGAAGAGATCAACGTCCTACGTACTGCTGCTTCCAGGAGCGTGATTGTGCTTTGTGTCAGATCTGCTCCCTAGTGAACGGAGAGGAAGTGATTCGGCTCGGAATCGACCCGAGCGCAGGAAGTGACCGAGCCGTGAGGCGCTAACAGAGCCAAAGCACAGAGCTTGTAGCGCTGCAGAAACGCTTCCTGTTCTGGAAATTTGTTCTGACAAAACAAGCAAAAAGAGAAATTAAATTAAAAACTAAATGCTTGATGACACTCACAAAATGTTTTAAACTGGTTATTTCTATTCTTATCTAATCGTTTATTTAGCTCCGGCTATCGGTGCTCTCTGTGCTCGGGTGATTTCTTTGTGCACTTAGTAAAAGGTTGTTTAACTTTTTTCCATCAGTGTATTTCTGACAAATGAATGAAATGAATGAGTTTTCCAAGGAGGTTTTCAAGCCCTCACGCACCTGTCAGACAACATTTTTTGCTTTTTGGTTCGTTTTTTTTTTTTTTGTGCCGAATAGCAAAAAAAAATCAAAAAGAATCAATTTCGCTCTGATTCACACTCTGCAAATGGACTAATAGTTGTGAAAGATCAATATGACACCCAGCAAGTAAAAGCTGATATGGAGCAAATGGAAGTTAAGACTAAGATGGAGGCAGGGTGATGTTAGAGGTCATGGTGGCACAGTGGGTAGTGTTGCCGTCTCACAGCTTGGCTTCCCAGTTTGTTTCTGAGCTCGGGTTCCTGTCTGTGTGGAGTTTCACGTGTTCTTTGGGTTTTCCACCAAACAACACAAACCTAAATTGCTGATTACAAACCTTTACTTCCCAGCCCTCCTGTCTTAGATTAAGGATAAGGAAATTTCTCCAGTAATGTAGCCCGGCCAGTTACAATTCCATCTTCTCACAAGACATGACTCAGAGACTAATCTGATACTGAACGTCCCTCATAAACTGCCAGAGAAACACAGGTGGTATATTACCCTCATGTCCCACTGGGTCTTCCACTTCAGGAGAGATTGTGTCTAATCTTTTTTTGGCCACTCTCTTGAGTCTCCAAATTATGGTCCTGCTGTGTTCGGTATGAGAGGCAGAGAGGGAGTATTCCTTACTCTCTTAACATGTGGAACTGGATAACGATGCGCTTCACAGTCACGCCTGAAGCTGTGCGTCTTTTCCCGAGCACGCAGCAAAGCCCTTCGTGGAGTGCCGTTGTTTTTCCGCCTCCCGCTGAGTGATCAGAAAAGGGAGCGAGCAGGTGGACACGGATGCACAAATGACTCACGTACCAGACGGATGGCATGATTTGTGGCACATCTGCGAGCGTCCGTCGAGCCTTTTCATCGTCCCCTGGTGAGAACGTTAAAAACCGCGAGGTAGATTGAGAGGAAGATGACGGGGAACAGGCAGAAACCTGGGGATCATGTCTTGCATGCGTGGGCACTCTTTCAGTCAGGATGTCATCATCTGTCTCTCTATATCTCTCTCTATCTCCACCTCGATTTCTCTCGCTATCACACACAAAGCACATGAGAATCAGACTAAACCAGGGATCAGACGATCAGGACGAGTGGCATCATAAATATAAAAACGTGTCGCTCAGCGCCCGTGGTTTCGTCCGCAGGGTGATCGCGACGAGCCTCGCAGACGAGCTCTCAGCTCAGTCAACGGTTTCTGAAGTTCTCATCAGCATTCCAAAAAGATTTCTCAGGATGTTTTCACAAGGTTGTCTTTTATTTAGACCCCCATCATTGGCGATTACACTTCCCTGCGGCGCACTCGTCTGTTTTCATCCTCGCGGCTGTTGAACGGGTTTCAGGCTTTTAATAAGCTCATATTGAAATATTAATAACTTCTGCTGCTTGGGCTCAAAGCGAGACGCAAACTTTCAGGGCATCTTTGAAGTTCAAATCTCGAAAGCGGAGTTCATTTTAAAGCCTTTTTTTTTTTTTTTTGACAGGTTTGTGGTGACAGGATCATAACAGAGACATTTTTTTTCTTTCTCCTCTTCCTCCTCCTGCCTGCTCTGACCACTGGGTGAGACTTTACTTGAATACTGAATAATTCAGTCGAATAACAAATTACTTAAAAAATACTTTCAGCGTCAGGCTGAAATGTCAACAATCCTGCTATTGCCATCTGTGTTTTAGGCGAAAGCCTTATATATGGCCTATATACACAAACATATATTGGTTTAGGGACTGAATAAACAACGCTTATGTGAAAAGGTCTTGTTTGAAAGCGTGAGCGTTCATATATGACTAACTTCTTGAACTGGGAATACATGGAAATACAAAAACTGTGAAGCTCTGAGTGTCCCCCCCCCCCCCCCCCCCGCTGCGACAAGATGTAATTAAAAGGAAAACTCTACACCAAATAATCCCTAAATTATTAAGCAGGATGCAAGACATTATCTTTCATGGTGCAGGCGTCATCGCAGACTTTTCAGGGTTCCAGACCATAAACTGTTTTCTATAGTGAATAATAAATTGCCTGTCATTAGACATGGACATAAAAAGCACAGAAACACAGCTCCATTTTTACTGCAAAACTATTTGACAACTTGTTTACGACGCTAAAGATGCTACAGAGATTAGCTCGCGATGCGACTAACACTTTGTCATAAACAAGTCTGGAAGCACACAAACTGTAATGTTCCACGTGCCACTGATCAGCTCTGTAGCTGGAGTTTCAGCTCTGTAAAGGTACGCTACGGGAGACGCGTAGACGTGAGCATGGTGACACACACACACCGCCGCTCGGTGTGTACAGAAAGCTGGAGATACGGGTGAGCTTTACTACAGCATCGATACTGATACTGGTATCAGCTGCTATTTAAAAGGCGATCAAGGCACACTTAGCTAGCAAACTAGCTGTTAAAGCAGCTCCCTTAAGCAGACCGGCGGTTTTGCAGCCGTGATCGACGCAGAAAGTCAAGGCAAGGTGAGAACGATGATAAAACTGAAAGATGATTAAACATTTCGGTCATTTTGGTGACGTATATTGATGGGTTGAGGTGTCAGAGTATCGCTGTTGATATCTGATGGGTTTTCCAAGACCGCCACACAGATGTTCCTTTCCCAGCTCCGTGTGATGTTTATCTTCACATTTTCTTTAAAGCATTTGAAGCAAATCTACAGCAATGGCATTTTTAAAAAAAAATGTTTTGTAAAGATTTTTAGAGATTAAGAATAATTTTACGATTCCCGGTTGTTCCTGATCAGACACGCTGCACGGATTCAGAGCGGGGTTATTTTTTTTGGCATCGCGCTCGCCTTTCTCTCGGCTCCGTTCTCGCTGCTGATCCATCAGCCTGTCGGACGTGTTGGCGTGTCTGCAATTTTGTGGCAAATATTTGAGCACTGGGGAGGCCCATTTATCTCTATTTACAGTCACTGATTCAGCCGTCCTCCGGAAGAGTGTGTGCTTCTTCTCTGCTCTACGCCGTTCTCTTTTTCTCCAAAAACCCTCATCTCGGTGACATCTCAGACGGGGCGCGGGGGTCTCTTTTCATCTTTTCCCCAACGCTCTGTGTGTGTGTGTGTGTGCGCGTGCATGTGTATCAATTCTACACTCTCTAGAGGAGAAGGACGAGAAGATAATCAGATATCAGGAGACTGCGGAGAAGATGGATGGAATGACACTCTGTGGGAAATTTTCTCCTGAGAGGGAAGCACAAACAGTCTAGATACTCCTCAAGTGTGTGTGTGTGTGTGTGTGTGTGTGTTTAGTAAACAGCAGTGTGTAAGGTTCGACGTTTGTTGTATTCCGTTGTGTTTCCGGGGCTTTCCAAATGCATCAAATCGGACGCACCGCTGACCCAGGTGAAGTTTCCTAACGTGTCTCCGTTACACACAAGCCAATAAAAACTCCGCCCGCTGTCTGTAATTTTATGGGCTCTTTCCTATCGAGTCACGTTTCTAATCATGCTTTTAGCAGTGAAGATTTTATCTCAGAGCACACGGGCAAATTCTGATACTGTCTACAAAAAAGTTCTGCATGAAGTTAAGACTAAGGAGCAAGAGCTCCCATTTTTTTTCATGGAAGGAGTCTCCAGTGTCAGTGCTTTGTAGCAGTCAGAGGATAGCGCTCTCTTCAGGACAGAGGGGTTCACGCTTGGTGGTTCCTCGGTAACAGGACAAGCTGTGCGTTTGTGTCTTCAGGAGAGAGGAAAAAGAGGCTTCGACACAGATTTTCGCAAACTCAGCTATAGCAGCTCTCTAACACCAGGTCTTCCTGTAGCTGGGCAGGAAGTGACCACTTCTGGACAGGAAGTTAGGCTTATCGAGAAGATGCTTAGGTTTAGGCTGTACTTTCTTGGAACAGAAAAATAATGTTATTCACCGGTTAAGCACTTTTTAAAATAACATTTTCACTCTGGTACAGTTTAGAGTGATGCGGTTCCTGTTTTCGATTACGTTCAATGAAAAAATTCCATTCGTTTTAGGATTTTTTTTCATTAGCGTACTTAAAAAGTCACACCTGAAGGCGTTGAATGATGGCCAATCTGAATAAATTCCTTCTACAACTACACTGCAGTCCTCAGGATATACACAGTGTGTGTGTGTGTGTGTGTGTGTGTGTGTGTGGGACTCGGAGGTGGTTAGTGGTATCCATCAATCGATAATGAAACAGTTTGAGATTTACTGGCTTCATTTAAAGGTGGATTATTTATAGACACAGTGTGAAAATGAGCACATACTGAGAATGGATCAGGAGTGTTTCAGTGCGAGCAGAAGCCTGTAACTGGACAGTAGGCCGCTGTACCCGGTGGACTTCCTGTTCATTAGGACAGCATTAACAGAGTCGGAGGCATAGCACAGCTCCGCTCGTTTCCCTGCTCGGTGTTTTATGGGCCCGTGTGATTAGCGTACCGCCGGTCCACTCTGCACTCCCCTGTTGGTGGTTTTGTCTTCTTTCAAAATGAGCTTATTCGCTCGCTTATTCTTCTCTTTACCTGGGCCTCAGGTGCTGATGGGCCGCCAGCTCATATTGCCTGCCGTTGCATCATGCGGTTTCCGAACAGGAGAGCGTTAGTGATCTCAGGTGTTCAGAGCATCCGGCTTTATTTAGGCGTAAGTGAGAGAGGGAACACTTCAGTGCAGGGTTTTATACACACATCTCCTCTGCACAGTCAATCAACTGTCCTTCTAATGGATCATTTTTTTCAAGGGGAATTATTATGATTTTTTACCTCTAACTCTCTAACGTGGCTTGTTACTCTTCTGAGTTTGATCTCCTGACTCTCCTGAATGTATTTATTTCTGTAAAGCTGCTCTGCGACAGTGTGCATTGTGACTTGGACCTGTTTTAGTGTTCTCGAGACAACTTGCAAATTTGTAAAATATACTGTATGAAAGCGCAGTAAAGACTTGACAGTTTTTCGGTCTTTTTGTTTGGATCTTGACTCTCATGAGTCTTGCTTTCATTTGGACTTGGTCTTGACTTGATCTCAGCATAATACCTCAATAAAGCTTTGTTACGATCTTTATTATCATATTACATCTTATCTATCAACAATCACCAATAACTGGCTCTGAAGGCAGAACAGGACGAGGCTAAGAGAAAAGCTAACAGAAACTGTTCAAATATCTGCGCTGTTGGAGCTAAGTGCTAACATTTATTATGCTGATCAAAGTTTCTTTGTATAAGAAAGAGATTTAAGAAGAACTCACGGGGGATAATCTCTTCTAAGATCATGCTGTTGCAGGTCTTTCTCTCTGGAGTGCATCTTCACGCAGTGCGAAAGAAACATTTTAACACCAACATCATTCAAATACTAGATTTCTGATTTTATGAACTACGCAAATTTACACACGTTTAATTAGACGACGTCTGAGTTGCATAAATAAATGTACATTTATCTCTACGCGCCCTGTGGATAAAGTTTGTTTAGGTGATTGATTGGTGTCGCCGCTCCCCCAGGACAACATGAACAGCGTGAGCCGGAATTAACGTTATACTAAATACAGAATCCACCTTTTCAGCGCCAGCAACTAAACCACTGAAATTATTAAAATTATTATTTTTATTAAAGAAATTGTGATTATTGATGTTTCTCTCATCACTGAGCAGACTATTAGCTTGCCAAATCACCAGCGTAAGCTAATGTTCATTATTAGCATGGTTATTAGCATTATTAGCATGATTATTAGCATCATTAGCATTCTAACCTGAAAAACTGTAAAACTGAAGTATAAACTCACGGCTTTGAAGTTTCTCTCCTCCCTCACAGGGGAAGATTTTTTCCCCCTCATCCTATTCTGTCATTCGGGCCAGCTGTTTAACTTACACTTGTCAAATAATGAATATTAATGAGCATTAAAATGTATTCTCACGAATATTAAAGACCAGTGAGTAGTTTCAGTGAGTTGGAGAGGTGGAAATGGCAATCTGTACCACAGGCTTGCTGTTCAGAGGAAACAATTCTCTTGATGTGTTTAATAAAAGTTCAGCAGTAAAGAAAAATTATATATAGGACCTTTAGCCTCTCTGTTCCTGTACATGAATAAACACCTCCCCAAGTGCTTTATTCCTGCGGTTACACGTTTTACTTACTGAAGAAACGAGTCAGTTCCTGTTGTCGCTTACGTTATAGCAGCTGTAAACAGTCGTTCCCTCACCAGCCTCTCTTTATTCTCTCTCTCTCCAAGTTAATAAGAGAAAAAGAGAAGCGTAAACTCCTCTGTCCTGAAGACGTCGGAAAACTTAAAGTTACAGCTTCACCCCTGACACTGGAGACTCCTTCCATAAATGTTCCATAATAAACAAATCCTTACAGAAAATCTCGCCATATCAGCGATTACACACGGGTTTTAATGAGTGCATGCAGAGCGTCCGCTGTACACGTCCCTGGGAATGAGCTGTTACTATAGAAACGACAACCTACAGTATTAGAGAAGCGCATTAAAATAAACCCGAGGCTTGTCTTACAGGGCACCTGCGGAACAGTGCTGATCACCCTGGAAAATTGTGAACAATGCTAGCTTATTTTTTCCCCTGCACTTTAAAGGATCATTAACGTTATCTCAGACGTGATGAAACGAAAGCACACGAGGCAGTTCCACTCAACATGCTTCTTTATATAACACCACATCTTCTAAAAGCCGACCGGAGAAGAGAAATGTGTGAAAAATGTCATGTTGTTCAGCTAATACCTCCTCAGACTAATTACGTTAATAACACACACTTGCTGAATCCTCCTCCTTCTGACGCTCGTCTCTGTACTCCGCTTCAGCTCGCAGGCGCGTATAGGACACGGTGTGTATTATATCTCATGTCATTATCTCACCGTGCCTTAAACCTCATCATACACCTTCACACTGCCCTCCACACCGTCTCATGGCAACCATCACCTTCTTCCATTAAGCCGTGTAATTAAGAACAAACTAACACCAGCATGTGTAGGAAGACAGGGCAGTACATATCCTATCTTTAAAATCATTTCATCCAGATTTACATTACGTGATTTACATTTACACCAACCGAGCTGCTAAGGAGTCCAGCCTGGAGTTAGCATGAAGCATGCACAGCACCCAGCTCTGACTAAGAGATGTCATTCTTGACCGTTAGCAGCATGTCATATGGTCTTTTTTATTTTGTATGGCCTTGTTGATGGAAACGGTTCAAAAGCACAACGACAGCATGGAGGATCAGACAGAAAGGGTTCTGAAGGGTACTTCATAAACAGCTAGTGTAGCATGGATCTGAGATGTGTACGGCGGAATGAAGACATTGGTCTTGTAAACGGTTTTGAACAATTAATAAATACATCAATGCAGAGGATCATAAATCTGTTAGCAAGCCTCTTGGGCTAGCGGAAGGCAAGCTAGTTAGCTAACTAAGTACATAACTAGCTCAAGCATGTGCTGCGTCCAATCAAAGGCCCGTAACTCGGAATTTCCAACTAGGAGAAACCAAAGAAGTTCTCCTCAACCCCTGAGTTCAGCATATGACGTCAGGTCAACAATGAAAACACTCAATAAAAGACAAGCGCATGTAGGGTTTTTCCTTTCACGGGATGTAGAAGAAGAAATACGCTGGTGGCGGCTAATCTACTGAGCAAGCCCGGACACCTAATCCTCCTGTCCCAGTGGCCGCGTGACCGATTTGTCCGCTCCTGCAGTGTCATTCACACACTCGACACCTAAAAATCCAGACAGTGCTGTGAAAGGTACGAGGTGTGTAACACACACACACAGAGATCCATCCAAGATTAAAAACTCATGAGAAATCAGTGAAAGGTAATACAACTAAACTATTCTTTATGCATCTCTTTTGCAGCATCATGATCTCTGTTTGAAATGCCACAGTGTCTCCCAACAGCAAAACAATGGCTGCCATCTAATTTAATTGTCTAATAAAAGCCAATGTGGCTGCACATTAGCAGCAGCTGGCTGCCCTGTAAAGCACGATCGCATCAGGCAGTGGGCCGAAATACAAGTTTGAGGTCTGAGATGTGATGGAGTGAAACTCCTCCAGCGCCCTCGTGCTATTACTGCTAAAGCTGCAGATACAGCAGGATTAAGAGCGAGGAACTCACCCTGCCTGTCTGCGGACTGTGGGGTGGAGCTCTGAGATCCTTTAAGCCTTTGTATTTCTTCACTGCATAATTAACTTCCCCAGATTGCAGAGATAAAATGATCTGCATTGTGCTCTAGGAAGTCTGACCAAGACGGAGAGCATCAGATCAGAGTTCCCATGAAAGCAATAAACATCTGTCTGCTATTTTTATTATCTGCTTGAATGTGTGTAAAAATATCAGGTGTGAAAGAACAGACAGAGGTGATTAACTCGGGTTAGTCAACAGCAGAACGTTAATTAAACAGCTAGGAAAGTAGGAGCAAGATAACAAGGTAGGTAACAACTTCAACAGACTCTCCAAACAACGAAAAAGCAGGAACAGTGGAAATGGAATGGAGAAAGCTTCTGCAGAAAACGTTCCACACTGAAAAGCAAAACCTTCACTAAACTGTTGTGTTCGCTGAAATCTCAGTGAGGAACAATCATTAGAATTAATCGCTGAGTGTGAGTCTCTCCAGCAGCCGTTAGCATCCTTATACAGGAGCGCTCTTTACTGCAAACGGATTTCACGGTTTTTGGTCTCGACCTTGACTCGGTCTCACTTTCATTTGGACTTGACCTTGACTTCGCACTTTCACACCTGTCAGTCCGGTAGCTGAGTCCGAATCAGGGCCAAAGGAATTCTTTTGGTTCAGTTGCTATTTGCTTTGGCTTGTTTTCTCTCCGCACATTAAAGTTCATATAGAAAATCCTAAAAATCACCTGAGCACGGAGAACACAGAACCAGGTCATTATAGAAATGCCTAAATTATTTTGTGTACTGAAACGTTTATCTCCTCTTTTTCTTCGTCAGTGTTAATCTCAAGAGCACGTCACTTTTCCGCAGCTCTGTCCTTCGGCTCAGTTTAGCAGCTAACAGCTACAGAGTCGTCTGCAAGCCAGAGCACACGGCATGCTGGGTTTCACCACCTACCGTATATCTGTGTTGGTTAGTGATAGCGATAGCGTTAGTTAGCTAGTTAGCTAGTTGGATTAGCGTGTTACACAGTTATGGTACATGATCTAAAAGTTAGACTTTCACACTTCGTGCTTACTCGAGCCAAGACACGATACACATGTATTTACATGAGACGTACTATTATAATCCTCTGTATTAAAATATTAAATGTAATAAAGGAACCCAGTGATTCAAGAATGAAGACAAGCGAGAGTGGTTTCGTCTGAATGTTGTGAGCACAGCTGTAGCTGCCTTCCTCCTGCCTAATTGTGAATCGGTTCACTATTACATTCGCAACTGTGACGCCATGTTGTGCTTCAGCAGCATTCATCACTGCCACCTCCCCTTCCTCCTCCTCCTCCTCCTCCTCCTCCTCCTCCTCAGGGACACACTGGTGAGGTCATGGATAATTAAGCATTTCCAATTGGATTTTCCAGGTGGAATGGATTTAACATACAGAGCAAATTCTCCGCTTGGTGATTAGAAAAGAAAAAGAGACTCCCATTAAGGCATTTTCAGAATGTAAATCGCAGCCACTTTGTCACTGATTACATGAATGTGAATGTCATTAGCGAACTCCCAGAAGATGCTGGAAAGGAGGAGAGTAAAACAGCCGTGTTTACTCTTCAAATGTTTAGCGACCCATAATCTTATCTCCTGCCTTCTAGCGCTGCAGTCTTCTCCCCGAGACCCCCAGTGTTACGCTCTGTGTTATTGTTATGTCATTATTATATCATAAATGACGCATACCATTTGGATTTCTTCAATTAAATGAACTGAATTCAGCCTTTTCAGGTCGAATAGTTAGGAGTTAGGGGCTAGCTGCTGTTATTAGCCGTTTGTTGCTGTTCGAGAACATTGGTCAAATTGTAGAGAAAGTCTTGTAGCGAAACTCTCGGCTGAAAACGTTCATCAAGAAGGCCAGGTTTATCCAGAGTTTAATCTCAGTTCTCTGGAAGGGGCAGTCATGGCCAATATATTTCCCAATCCCTGAATGCTGATTGGTCAGAAGGTCAAGCAGATGTTATCGTTATCGTTTCTCTAGTAACAGCTCATCCACAGGGACTTCACGTTTTAAGCTGATGTAAACAGGCAAGTTATTCCTTAATTACGAGTTATTATAAGACTCCTTCCATAGATGTTAAATAAATAAACGTCTCGTTGCAGAAAACCGTATCAGTGATTATATTTTAAAGCATCCATTTGTGTGGCGCGTCTGCTGTCCACGAGCTGTTACTATAGAAACGATAACGTACTGTATGACGGAAATAAGCCGCTAGTGCAAACAGCACTAGGAATTAATATTAATGTGTTAATTAGCTCTTATGAATAAGTAAATATTAATAATAAACCCTTAGCTGGACATTTGTTGTGTTTTTATTATCCAGTTTTATGTACAATGATGCAATATTCAAATACATCACACTCAACACATCACACTCAACACATCACACTCAACACTCTACTACAGCAATCGTTAACGCAGAAGTGTTTAAATATTAAGCATTTTTGGAAAAAAAAACATGGAAATATAATCTGTATCATAAATATCATTAAAAATGACACCTCATTTTTAATAATTATTCAACATTGAGAAATCAAGCTTTTTTTTCTGACAATGCTGCATTTTGCTCTTAAATGGGTTTTAGCACAAAATTAGCAAATACAAATGCTAAATGTGCTTAACGAGTGTGCGTGCTAATGGCATGAGGGCATTGAGGGCGTTCGAATGAGCGATCATTTATTTTCAGTCTATAATTTGGCGAACAGATTTGTACTTAACAGCATTGTATTAAGGAATAGCATTGTATTCCTTTAAGCACTTACCCCGAGTGCAGGACAAGCTGTTTTTCTGAGCACAGAATGGAAGTCAGCTAGATTTTGCCATTGCCTGTGAGTAAAGGCAGCATTTTTAACAGTAGTCATTAACGCTAAGAGTACTTTGGCTTGTGGTAATAAGATGTCGTGTATTGATCTATGGGAGAAATAACAAAACCTACAGCTATGCCACTAAATTGTGCGAACAGAGGTTAAACTCCTAACCCCTGATTTTTAAATTCATTCCTAAAGCACCGCCCGAGCGTAATGATAGCGTTTATACATTTCAGTGGCTCGCACTGAGGGGGAAAAAGAGTCGTGGTTTTTTTTCTGCCACTAACACCAGCTTATCGAGGGTCCACAGACGCAGATAAGAGGAATTAAATTATTCAATTAAGTTGTGGCTGAATAGATACCTGCTTAAAACAAGGTCTTGTGGAGCTTCATTTTAGAGAGAGACTTCGGTGTTTGTTTTTACAGCTGCCTTGAACTAGCAAGCTAACAACCTGACCTTTAGTGACCTCTTTTTTAGATCAGTGAGCAGTCATCGCTCAGCAGTGACCAGGAGGCTAGGAGGTCAAATCCCCAAACAGAAATACGGCACTTAACCATTAAGTACTGTAGCTTTACCTCATCAGCATCGGTCAGGAAATAATCTCTGATTCATTCACTCTCTTCTCTTCTCTTCTCTTCTCTTCTCTTCTCTTCTCTTCTTCTTCTTCTTCAACTCCGAGCTCTGTACAGAGTGTGCAAGCGCTCTTCTCTGTTTTGGTGATGATGTGACGGAGCAGGAGCATGGCGGACATTTCGAATTATGTTTGTTTCACTACAGATCTACAACAACATGACACTGACAAATGAATAAACGTAAACTAAAATAGAGTCGCTGAATCTCAACAAAATCTCACAGCAAATACATTTTAATAAATACATATATGAATAAATGTCCAAGTTTGTTGCTCGACTCCTATACTGTGAGTTGAGATTAATTTTGTATTTTGTGATTGATGTGATGGTAACTATCACTTTTGTTTCCCTTGCTCCCACTGCTCGGACAGTTTTAAAGTGTGAGGACGGCGGGAGGTTCCCGAGATTCTGTTTACTGCTGTCTAAGCAGAGAGACTGTCACGCTAGAGAGAGTCCTGTCAGACAGAAGTCTTAGGATTTACACAGTCTCGCCTATGTGTAGGGCATAGGACGTAGGGTGTAAGGCTTATTGTGTAGGGTGTAGGAAGTAGGGTGTAGGGCTTATTGTGTAGCGTGTAGGAAGTAGGGTGTAGGGCTTATTGCGTAGGGTGTAGGGCTTATTGTGTAGCGTGTAGGAAGTAGGGTGTAGGGCTTATTGTGTAGCGTGTAGGAAGTAGGGTGTAGGGCTTATTGTGTAGCGTGTAGGAAGTAGGGTGTAGGGCTTATTGCTTAGGGTGTAGGGCATAGGGTGTAGGGCATAGGGTGTAAGGTGTAGGGCTTATTGCCTAGGGTGTAGGGCATAGGACATAGGGTGTAGGGCGTAGGGTGTAAGGTGTAGGGCTTATTGCGTTGGGTGTAAGACATAGGACATATGGTGTAGGACATAGGGTGTAGGACGCAGGGTGTAGGGTGTAGGGCATAGGGCGTAGGGTGTAGGGCGCAGGGTGTAAGGTGTAGGGCAGGTGACTCACACTCACTCAGGCTCAGTGCTGTTCTTGTGGGAGTTGGGCGGCTCAGTGGGAAAAACAGGACAGGACTCGTGAGATCATGTTCGTGAGTGTTCAGGCCCAGGCAGCATCTAGGGCATAGGACATAGGACATAGGGTGTAGGACATAGGGTGTAGGACATAGGACATAGGACATAGGGCGTAGGACATAGGGTATAGGACATAGGACATAGGGTGTAGGACATAGGACATAGGGTATAGGACATAGGACATAGGGTGTAGGACATAGGGTGTAGGACATAGGACATAGGGCGTAGGACATAGGACATAGGGTATAGGACATAGGGTGTAGGACATAGGACATAGGGTGTAGGACATAGGGTGTAGGACATAGGACATAGGGTGTAGGACATAGGACATAGGGCGTAGGACATAGGGTATAGGACATAGGGTGTAGGACATAGGGTGTAGGACATAGGACATAGGGTGTAGGCCACAGGGTGTAGGACATAAGGTGTAGGACATAGGGTGTAGGACATAAGGTGTAGGACATAGGGTGTAGGACATAGGACATAGGACATAGGGTGTAGGCCACAGGGTGTAGGACATAAGGTGTAGGACATAGGGTGTAGGACATAGGACATAGGGTGTAGGACATAGGACATAGGACATAGGACATAGGGTGTAGGCCACAGGGTGTAGGACATAAGGTGTAGGACATAGGGTGTAGGACATAGGACATAGGGTGTAGGACATAGGACATAGGACATAGGACATAGGGTGTAGGCCACAGGGTGTAGGACATAGGGTGCATGTACCGCTGCACCGCTGCACCGCTGGTAGTACTGCATCCCTGATGCCTTTATTAAACTGATTATTTCCAGCTTGTACATAAAGGTTAGGCAGGTTGGTTCAGAGTCTGCACTTACACGTGCACTTCATATGATTTTAATTACACAACATGCAGAAGAGATAATACAGTTTGCGTGTTACACCTCTGTGATTAACAGCTCATTATGTGTAAGTGCAGAAAGGTAAGCGCAGGCGTCTAATGCGTGTATTAAACAAACTGCCTCTTTTATGCGAAATACACTGCGTGTAGGGCATAGGAGCTGAGCATCAGGGCGATTTAGAGAAGAAGCAGAAGCATTCAGTAAGTCCCTCAAGGAAAAAAAAGACAATTAACGTTAATATCATAAATAAATTATAGCGCTATTCAGAAGCTACGTGAGAGTTACGCTCGCGGGGGCGGAGTTTATCTAAAACAGGGGCGTGTCTCAGTTACGCTCGAGTCTGATCTTGAGCTTAAGCGCATGTTTCCTGCGTGATTTCGGCTCCAGTGAGGAGCAGCGTTTAAGTCCAGCGCCGCTGTTTATTTATTAGTTATTTTATTAATTCTGCAAATCAAAATAGTGAATTAAAAGCGAGATGAAATCTCCTCCATCGCGCACACACATTACGATTTAGTGTCTCATGACTTCATTAAGTTGTGCTCGAGTAACTGTCAGAGCATGATATAAAAAAATGCAAGTAAAATAAAACTCAAGGAAAATGAGTGTTTTGGTGTGATTTTAATAATCTTACAAGTTAAGCAGCTGCGTAACCCGGTTCTTAATATGCGAACCTTTCCCTGCATCACTTTTGGACTAAAGTCTCTGGCACTGAATACAGCCTTGTTAGCATTTTGACACGACGTAATCGTTAAAGAGTCGTAACTGAACGGCGGGAATGGTGCGCTAACCGGCGCTGATAAACAATTATCGACAGGGTGGGTGTTAAATGATCTGGATTTGATCGATACTGATCTGTCAACTGCAGACGTCCAGCACTGACTTGATAAAACGCCTCATGAATCAGACGACCTTGTCTCTATTCTAAAAGTCGGAAATTCTTCACTCACTAAAATAAACGTCAGTTACACTGCTTTGCAGAGGTTGCGTATTAGAGTAATGTGTATCGGTGAATTTATGCTCCGCTGTTAGAGAAATTCACCTTTCACGTTTCACAGTCACGTGACAGCAGACGTGAGAAAGGGGCCAGTGAGACTGAATGAATCTGTCCGTCTGCAGTGTGGACATCCTTCTGATTCAGTCCAGACAGACGGAGAGAGAGAGAGAGAGAGCAAGGAAGGGTAAGGTAAGAAGAGGAGAAAAGGGAACATGGAGAGAACGAGTGTGTGTGTGTGTGTGTGTGTGTGAGAGAGAGAGAGAGAGAGAGAGAGAGGTGGCAGACAGAGATGGATGATCCATCCATAGTGGCCATTTTCTCAGAGAATAGGAGAGGCTAATGAAACAGAGGCAATACATAATGAGGTCAAAGAAAAAAAAAAACAGCCACCTAGAGAGGAGCTGATAAAAGCAGACAGTTAACTAGACAAACCCTCCAGCGTGCTCGCGTAATCCCTAACACTCTCCTAAATACACTCTGACCCCGCGAGCAAGCGGGGGCCACGCCAGCGTCGCTCCGTCGGACCTGATGACGCGGCGTTAGATCACGGCTAGCGAGTGATAAATGATCAATGTGTCTTACAGGAGTTCATTCTTTTCCTTTAACAGTATGTTGGAGCGTCTGTCCTGAAGATGCCGGAGAACTTAAAAGTTACAGCTTCACCTCTGACTGTTACAAAGCGCTGACACTGGAGACTCCTTCCATCAGTGGCGCGAGGCGTCTCCCGTACAAATGAGCTGTTACGATTCTCTCGATACTGTAGAAAGCAAGGTACAGGTGCTGCTGTGAGTGACCTTTCTCTCCTGGACTCGGAGCACGGGGCTTTTCCAGCACTCAGATGTCAGTACTGAGGCTGATGTCGACAGGCTCGGAGGGAAAGGGATTATCATCCTCAGTGTAAAACACTGCAGAATACCCACATAACTACGCATATGCTAACCCATGCACACACTACTGATTCATCCCTGCAACAAACAGTAACTCATAAGATAAGGACAAATAAAAATACAGTCGATCTCGAAATTGTTTACTGCCATTTTTTAAAATAAAGCACTGCCTGTAACTGCAGCTGTCTAAGGCTAATAAGTGTCATGTAGCGTTATTTACATAAAATATGACAAGCTAATTGTGTTCATCAATACAGACAAGTACACGTGAGGAGTGACTCTTGCTATTGTCTTCATTTCCACTTGACAAGTGTTTATATAAGTGGACTGACTATGTGTTGTGCTAGCATAAGAGCTACAAGACAGTTTTTGTGTTGCATTGTGCTGATTTCTGAAAAAAAATATTCTCTAGCATCCAGACCTACGCATTTTAAAAATTAGACCCCATAATCTAACAGCATGTTGCTACGAGTCAAAACAGCGTGAATGTGGATTGATTGACAGTTGCGTAAGTGTTCTGAACTCTCCCATATTAACTGACCGCCTGGAAGCCCCGCCCCCTTCCCTCCACCTCCCATTAGTAATATTTCGACCGGTACTCATCCTCGCTTTCTGTCACGGTGAATGGCGAATGCTTTGAGTTTGGACGTAACACTGAGCCCTGCACTACGCCTAATGACATTACTGTACATTTGCAAGAAAAGTGTAGATAAGAAAAGAACATCAAGGTCACCGTTCCACAGCGCCACTTCTGTTGTAAAGCAGCGCGCCATTCTTCTTAGCTGCCACTTCATTAGGCTTTTGTATATGTGAAGCAGTGAAGCTGTCACTCATTACGGGAAGTGATGGCCTTTATCAGCGCACTTCAGAGGGCCGTGGGTGCCGCGTGCACACGGTGGCCCGGGGTTATTTATGGGCACTGGCAGGTCGAGTCTGGGGAGATGAGACGACAACCGAAGCAGCGAGACGCTGACTAGACACTTACAACCTGCACTTTCATTTAATTTACACACAGCCACTTTTCACTGATATTCATATCTAGCATTTCATTTATTTTGCATATAAATTATTAGATTTATATTCTACAAACAAGGAAGTGCACCAACATTCATTTAACTTCAAATTTTGTGATATCAGTTTTGAAAAATGTATCCAAATTAATAATATGAGTAATAATTAAATAAAACATCTAGTTTTTCTGTGTTGTATAATTCTTATGATCATATGACTTATGTACAGTATATCCACTCATGTACAGTATATCCACTCATGTACAGTATATCCAAACTTATGTACAGTATATCCAAACTTATGTACAGTATATCCAAACTCATGTACAGTATATCCACTCATGTACAGTATATCCACTCATGTACAGTATATCCAAACTCATGTACAGTATATCCACTCATGTACAGTATATCCAAACTTATGTACAGTATATCCAAACTTATGTACAGTATATCCAAACTCATGTACAGTATATCCACTCATGTACAGTATATCCAAACTCATGTACAGTATATCCAAACTTATGTACAGTATATCCACTCATGTACAGTATATCCAAACTCATGTACAGTATATCCAAACTCATGTACAGTATATCCACTCATGTACAGTATAT
>CM040986.1:286832-309184 GCA_022985145.1 Pangasius djambal | reverse complement strand
TCCAAACTCATGTACAGTATATCCAAACCTACATACAGTATATCCACTCATGTACAGTATATCCAAACTCATGTACAGTATATCCACTCATGTACAGTATATCCAAACTCATGTACAGTATATCCAAACCTACATACAGTATATCCAAACTCATGTACAGTATATCCAAACTCATGTACAGTATATCCAAACTCATGTACAGTATATCCAAACCTACATACAGTATATCCACTCATGTACAGTATATCCAAACTCATGTACAGTATATCCAAACTCATGTACAGTATATCCAAACCTACATACAGTATATCCACTCATGTACAGTATATCCAAACTCATGTTATCTCATGTAAACTCATATACAGGAACTCTGTGGGGCCCAGTGATGAGGAACTTTAGACCATTAGTTCCTTCAGCACTAGGTTGACTTGATGATTATAAAACGTACATTTTCTTCTTTTTTACACCATTGTGTTGTTCATCTACTTACATTTTTTGGTTTGTTCTCTTGCTCTTTTTCTCTCTCACCCAAAATTCATGAAGGTGATGGAGCACTACCCACACATTCTCCAGTAAAGGTTCCTGATGCAGTTTTGAATTCCTCATTCCCTCAGTGACTGCAAGCTGTTCTGGCCCTGAGGCTGCAAATGACGCTCCTTCCTCCATGTGAATCTGTAATGTTTTTGATCAGGACCTGGTTCACGGCACAAGGTTCATATGAACATACTTTTCTTAGAAGAGACGTTGTGTGTGATTTGTAGAACAGTGCCTGACTCCTTTTAGCCTTTGGACATGTTATTAGTCGAGAGGTTTACATCCATTTTAAAAGCCAGACTTTAAACAGCGTTTAAACAGTGTACACGTCTTTGCGTCTGTTATTATGACTTAGATAACGTTATGAGCAATGCAGTAATCCAGATATGTTTTACAAACTTATTCCTGCAAATCTACTTGGATGTGAGGTGGGTAAGGGGGTCAGAAGGGGAGGGTGGAGCGTGGGGTATTAAGGGTTAGGGTCAGTGAACCGTGGCTGTTATATAGGAGACTATAATAATAATAATCTCTTAAAAACATTGATATTAAATGTTTTAAATGTTTTAAAGGGTAAATGTTGCTAGGGCAGAGGAGGGCAGGACAGTCTACCTTTAATTATCTTCAGTGTATCTCAGATGACAAATGCTTACATCATACAGGAATTAGAAAGCCAGACCTTCCACGTATAAACACTTAAAATCTAACAAAAAAACAGATAACAATAGTGTTGTGCTTTGCTTTGCAATGTGCAATCACTACTAAAACTCTGAAAATTTCAGGATCATTATTATCACTCATCACTTTTTTTTTGCCCCATTATGTAAAACTTCCACTTGATACAAATACAGTAAAATCGGTGAAAGTGTAAAGCTGAACAAGTGGCTGAAAAGTACTTAAAAATGTCGCTAGCATGTGACTACAGCCGAGGATCAGTTTGATTATTCCATTAAACGTCTGTCTAAACGCATGTCCTGAATATCACACATTGCACAGAAAGTGGCCCACGCTGAATGGGACTAAAAATTAGGCAAATTATTTATTACATATCGATGTTATTCAAAAAATGATCAAAGCGGAACTACAGCGTCTTCCTACAGCACGAGTCACTTGATCAAGGCGCCTGATCATCAGATCGTCGTTACTGCATGTAAACGGTGTGTATAATAGAGCGCATGAGGACGGCTCCTGAAAAAGTGTTTCTCGATGCATCGCCACACTGGCAGGAATAAAACCTTTGGCCAAGTAAAAGGAAACTGCTGACCTGAGCGACTTTTAGCCAACTTTTTTTTACTTTTTTTTTTTTTTTTTCACTTCAACACAGTGCCTGACCTCTGCAAGGATGTCCTGAAATGCGCTTGGTGAAGTAGCTTGAGGCAAAGGTCATCATTTGAGTTTTTCTCACTGCACTAGTTGCAGAAGTTGTGAAAACGATCTCTGAAAATGTCCTCTCCTATTGGAACGCCACAGATGAACATATGGCCCAAGCTGTCCGGTGAGAGAGGGGACAAAATGGTACATTTGGCTGCAGTGGCGGACGTCCTGCTGCATCTTGGACATGGTTCCACTTAATTCACGTCACTGCTCATATCTGCTTCATCTGATTGGCTGCTCATTGGTGTATCCTCGAACATCAAGCTGCAGACTCTGAAAGAAAGCGTGAGAAAGACAACACAGAAGACAAGGAGACTGGACAGGACAAAACAACGTAGTAAATAATGTAATGTACAAAATAATGTAGATCCGGGCATGTGAACTAATCTCAACTTGGTTAAATAGTAAAAGAAGACTGGACGTGTTGTCTCTAAAACCATGCATAATCTTTTATTAATTGGGCTCCAGCCAATCAGCCGTGACTGTAGACGTGTCAGAGGCGACTATAACCGAGTCTGCTTTAATGTGGTGAAAGAAGAATAGACACTGGCTGTTCTTAAAGCACAAAGTAACTCTGATACTTTTAAAACAGTCCTTCTCTGCATCATCATCATACACGAATTAACACTAGGCCCAGTCCGCACCAAGACCCTTGTCCAATAACGAGCGCCGCTTCGCCACCACAGAGCCGTGCGGCGGCTGTCGGATATTTCACTTGACAGCACAAACAGGAGCTGTGCAATATTTCCTTTAAAGAGCCGTGTTATCCAACTTCAGCTGAATTCTTTTTAACAGATCAGGTCCCCATGCCTCTGCTTCACATTCTTCTCTTATTGAGACAGGAAGTTGTTTGTTCACTTCAAACGGAATCATCGTCCTGTAACATCGATTACACTGTCACTCAGCTTTGCCTTCAGAAACCTGTGAAAGCAAGTGAAAAGCGTTTTCATTCCTTCCTTTCATTCTGACTGGCGTATTCAAGGTAATAACAGATACGCACGCTGGCTGATTGCCCAGCGAACTGGCGCTATGGCGTTGCTCCATCATAGATCATCTTGCGTTTAATAGATTACCTCGGCACTGATTATTCCGATGGTGGCCCGATTCACCGTGGGCTCAGAGAGAAAGTGAGAGAGTTTAATAATAGACACTGTGGATTTTTTTGGCCAGCTTTAGCAAGGTGACAGCTCTGACACCCACTGCACAAGACCCCATGCCTTATATATATATATATATATATATATATATATATATATATATATATATATATATATAGTCTTGTGTGCTGCTCTGTGCCAATCACTCCAGACTAATTTTAACTCTGGTCTATGGAGAATATGCAGATTCAGAGGAGGAATTTTTTTTCTTGACTGACACCGGCATCTCCAGCACAGAAGAAGCAACCTCTTGGACCGTTTCCATCCGTATTTTTGATACCGCAGCACCTGCTGAAACGTGGCACCATAATTGATGGGTGCCATAAAGATTTTCAAGGTCGTTAAGCATCTGTCGAGAGAAGGTGAGATACCTGCGAGGTAATCTGAGCTCGCAATAATCACCGAGCAGGAAACTATATCCAGTGCAAATCAGGAAGCTGTCCTTGACACACTCTTTCAGAAATAATGCTTCCACACTGTACTTTTCCTTGGCGCTGGGGTAAGGTACATTTTTTTTTGAACATGAATATAAGGTGTGCCTTTAAAAATAATTTCAGGTACAAAGTTTCCTGGGTAAAAATACCCTGCACACGTCCCCTTGATAGCACCACTCCAGTGACAAGGAATTAATTACTTATTTCTCCGGTGTATTTTCTCCACTGTGAGCAACACCAGCAGCAGGATAAAGACTCTAAGCCCTCCATTACACAGGGCAATTTGGTGTCTGATCTTCCCGTAAGCCTGCTGTTACACAGATGTGGAGGAAAACCTAAAGACCTGAGTATGGGACGGGCCGTGGATTAAGCTGTTTATTTCTCCTCCACCATCACAGTTTCCCAACTCCTTCACTTCAAGCGTACTGATAGCACCATCCTGACAAACAGTGTCTGAACGCTTGATTATTTTAGCTCTCGCGTAGCCGTGTCCACTTATCGAATTCACGTCCTGATAATGTAGAGGCAGAACATAGCCATGTCCGCAGCCAGACCTTTTACACTGGGGTTAGAGCCGGTGAATTTATTGGGGTGAATCGAATCAAATCAGCTTGCTAGTAGCAGTAATGTTAACTGACTGGATTAGACTCTTGGATTAGTCTCTTTTATTGGCTATAAATAAACAGTTAATGTTAGTTCAGTTTTACGTTGTTGTATTTCGCAATGTTACTCATTAATAACATATCATGAGCATGATAAAGTGCATCGTTAACTATTATTATTAACTGTTGATGGCTTAAGATAATTCAGAAATAAACTTACCATATTGAACTGAATGAAGTTAAATGGTGTAACCGGAGGCAGAGTGGTTGATGGTAGAATGCCACATAACAGATCACACAGGGTAGAAATCAGCGCAATACACATTCAGCATTGTGATATACACCAATCAGCCATAAAACCACCTGTCCAATATTGTGTAGATCCTCCTTGTGCCAGTAAAACAGCTCGGACTCGTCGAGGCCTGGACTCCACAAGATCTCTGAAGGTGTGTGTGGTTTCTGGCACCAAGACGTTAGCAGCAGATCCTTTAAGTCCTGTAAGTTGTGAGGTGGAGCCTCTATGGATCAGACTTGTTGACACTAGATCTAAGGAATTTGGAGGCCAAGTCAACACCTTGAACTCTTTGTCATGTTCCTCAAACCATTCCTGAACAGTTTCTGCAGTGAGGCAGGGCGAGTTATCCAGCTGAAAGAGGCCACATTGCCATGAAGGGGTGTAACTCGGTCTGCAGCAATGTTTAGGCAAGTGGCACATGTCACAGTAACATCCACATGAAGGCCAGGACTCAAGGTTTCCCAGCAGAACATTGCCCAGACCATCACGCTGCCTCCGCCAGCTCGCCTTCTTCCCATAGTGCATCCTGGTGCCATCTCTTCCCCAGGTAAGCGACGCACACACGCACCCGGCCTTCCACATGATGTAAAAGAAAACGTCATTCATCAGACCAGGCCACCTTCTTCCATTGCTCCATGGTCCAGTTCTGATGCTCCGTGCCCACTGTAGGAGCTTTCGGTGGAGGTCAGGGGTCAGCATGGACGCTCTGACCGTCTGCAGCTACGCAGGTCCACACGCAGCAAACTGCACTGTGTGTTCTGACTCCTTTCTATCAGAGCCAGCGTTAACTTTCTCAGCAGTTTGTGCTGCAGCAGCTCTTCTGTGGGATCGGAGCAGACGGACCAGCCCTTGACAGGTGCCGTTGTAATTAGATAATCAACGTTATTCACGTCACCTGTCAGTGGTTTTAATGTTAAGGCTGATTGGTGTATTTTAACTGTGACGCTGTATTTCTGCAATGTGGACTTCACTCAAATCACGAACCAGATGATATGAAAAGTTCTGAAAGGTTAAGGGGCTTAGGGTAAAGGTCATGGATGCCAATTTTAGTGTTGAGGCAGGTGTGTGTGTGTGTGTGTGTGTGTGGATGTGTGTGTGTGTTCTATCCAATCGATATTATGTATTGCAGTGAAGTGATGTTTTTCACATGACTTGATTTTCACATGGCTAACTTTCTCGTTGTGTGTGTGTGTGTGTGTGTGATTGTCTGCTCATGAAGACCCCCGGGCTCGGCGTTTATATCGGCTAATTCTCTTCTCAGTGATGGCAGTACCTTTGACTATTTTATTAGCTTCACAAGACGTTTTATTGATTCTGTTTATTAAATGCTTTGTTTGTAATGACTTGTCAACTGCCTTATAACTTAATATGTTCAAAAACCAATTACTACAAAGTGTGTGTGTGAGTGTGTGTGTGTGAGTGTGTGTGTGGTGGGCTGGGAGAACCCTTCACATGGTGAACATGGATATTTTCTACTACAGCGCCTTGTGTTCAACTCTAAGAAACTTTTTCCTAATATTGCAGTGTTATAACCTGGAATAAAGTGAAGAAAAAAAAGGAGAGGCTCTTGCCCTTTATCTGTATGGTTTTGTGCTCCTATACGAGACTAGAATGTATCCTGGGAACGGAATTGACAATTCACGCCAAGTGTGAAAACGTAGGGCCGGCTCATCGCTAGCGGAGATGACGTAAATGCTAGGTGTCGTAAACGATATGGGTTTCTTGGTATTTATGCCCCGTCAGTCTAACATACTGCCTGCTCATAAAAAAGCAGAGAGGGCTGAAACAGTGGGATTAGAGATGCCATGACACACACTGTTCACACCACAAGACCCGGTTCAGTTTTATACATGGTGCAAGAGTGTTTTGGACATGCTAGTTAAAGACAGTTTTTTTTTGCTGGTGAGTTTAATGCAGTTACAATTAACACAGCTAAATTCACACTTACATTTCCACTCATATCTTTAGAATGATGTAATTTAGCATCATGATTCTATTTGTCTGAATACTTTGGTCTATTTCCTAAGTGCAGATATGACCAGATCCACTACTCTGACATTTAGAAAATATCATCTTTTTGGCACCATGTACTGTAGATTAAAATAATTTTTGGTAAACTGAACTGTATGGCTGCTATGGACCATAGCATGCAATACTGATTCAATTAGAAATCCCTATTTTAGAAATGTAAAATAATCTTCTGTAAAGCAGTCATTACGTAGTGGTGTCCACCTTCAGCTGATAACTTTGCCAGCATAATTTATAAATAGTACAGTAAATAGGTACAAATTTCTGTTTACACACAAAAAAAGAAGCTCAAAAGCCCAAAAGTCCACTTTCATTATGACATGTCTTGTAGCTCAACATGCTGGAAATCAGACTTTTATTTTGAAAACCACGTGCTGATGAAACTGCACACGTGTGCACACATGTGCCACAGCTGTAAGGTTCACTTCTGCACACACAGGAAGGATGGACAGCTTGTTCTTCTTAATTGTAAAAGCACTAAGCGTTGCGAATCATAGCCATTTGGGAAACATTACGAGTGCTTGGACCCCAGTGATCGCCTCTCACACTATATTTATGTCAGGAAATAAGTCAATAAGTTCAATAAGTTTTCTACGCCGGTTAGCATCCACGGAAGCGTGACTCGCCTGGTTCTCCGAGGACCTCACGCTGAACAATAACAGGAAACATAATTTCCTAATAGGAGCATGAAGTGCGATATGCTAATGTAGACATTATCTCAAGTGTGAACATTGCCACTGTCTGAACCTCTTGATCTATGCATAATAAGAGCCTGAGGAAGAGCTGAGAACGTTCTCTCTCATTGGTCCAAACAATAAACCTGCTTTAAGGGTAATAAGTTAATGGGTTTAGACAAAATAAAATCTAAATCTTTTTATCATAGATCGAAGCAAATCACAGTTGTTATCCATGTTTGCTAACTAGCTAATGTCCCAGCTTTTATAAGAAAAACTTTGGAATAGTAACTTTTGAAGTTATTTTCTTATTTTATTTTAGCTATTTTCTTATTATTTGACACAATTTGTAAAGGGAAGATGATATAAAAATGAACCGTTGCACATTTTCACATTACACATTGGTATAATATCGGTGTAAGGCCAATAATAAGACTATGCCATTTGTCTCCTGCACGTGTTCCTTCTCTTCGAGCTCTACCTGCCGCTCCTCGCGTCCCGCGCACCTGTTACCACGGTTATTTCTGCACTCTGGTTTCCGAGCGCCGCCGATGCAGTGCGAGATCAGACTCCAGAAAAGCTCGTTCTTGTCCTCTGGCACTTGAAGAGTCCGTCTCCAAAACAACTCCGACTGTATTCTGGGCTCTAACTTTGTTTGCCTGCTGAGCTCTGCTTTAAACTTCGGAGCTAGTTCAAGCTCGAAAACTTGGGCTGTGTCCACTGCCAGCTTCTGAAACGCCTCCTGCCTCGCCGTATGCGGTGCTGGCTAATATCGCAGCAGAAACTGTCTGCTTTAGTCACAGGCCTTCCTTTTTTAGGAGATGGGAGCAGGTGTTGGAGCTCATTCGAAAGTGCGACTGAAACCTCCTCCACTCGCCGTCAGGGGAATTGGTACTGTATCCGGTGAGCTCACTGCTGAAGGGGGAAGATTTGGCAACCGCTCAGCCATACAGAAAGAGAGAGAGAGAGAGAGAGAGAGAGGGATAGCAGATAATGACATTGGCTCTCAATTTTTTTTAATTTCTTCGAATCGTGAGACCGTGTTCAAGAGTGAGATTCATTTGATTTAATTTCATTTTTTAACTTGCTGTAGAGGGTGTGGCCATGCTTGATCATTACTAGGTCACATGACCATAACATATCTGTAGTCCCCCAGAAGCATCTCTTCTCTGCCACGCCCTCTTAAACCTCGTCTATAATTTAATCCGAAAGAGAAAAGAGTGCGCGATTCCTGGGGCGTCTTTGTACTTAAGAGAAAAAAAAAACAACAACAACAAAACTCTTTCCATACCGGATTTATTTCTACTGCTCACTTTATAGAAGAGAAAATACGTCGTAATCCATAAAAATCACTAACGTGACGGATTCCGACTAAAATCCCAGAGATTCTCCGGGAATAATTACGTTACACACTTCCACAATGAAAACTAATCCCGTCTGAATAAGGCTCCCTCTTATCTCTGCCTCTCTTATCAGCAATTTTCTCTAAATGTTCCTCTTAATTTGTAATACAATAGAAAAACGTTTTTTTTTTTTCCGGTCTGAGGACTGAACGCTGCAGTCTTACACCTATTATCAAGTCTCTTGTTCGTTTGTTCGAAGCAGCACAGAGCTGCACCGTGTCTGAGTGGGTTGAAGCCTTTAAACCGATAAAGTCACACATCGCCAGTCAGCGTAGGATCAAAAGTCTGCTGCAGCACCATCTGAGCTGCGTTCAGTGAAAAAGCCTCACAACAGGTCGCATCCCTAATTCTGGGTAAAGCAAAGGAACAGAGCAAAGGAGAGCAATATCCAGAAAAAGTGTTTTATTATTTATATATAACACACTGTCACAAAGACTCGGGACACCAGTCTCTTTGGTGGATTTATTCCCGTTTTCGTTCCTCTTAACGCCCTCAAACGAATGCTCTCGAGACTATAATCTATTAACTACACTGTATGAAAAATACATGTGATGGATTCTATTGTGTGGCTCGAATTTTTCCATGCCTCATGAATACATTAATATAACACAGAGCATTGTGGGTCTAATTACTGAGGCATGTTCCTGCGGGAGATCCCGGCTGGTTTTTCAGCAAACACCGCGAGTTCGTTTGTCGAGACACAATCAAAGTGAATTTGATTCTTTTGATTCGTTTGCTGTTTGGTTTCACAGTGCACAAAAATTAAACTAACCTAAAAGCCAGACACAAAACCCCTCCGTCTGACGGGTGCGTGGAATAAACACACAGAAGGTTCCTGATTTTCTGTAACAGCTTGAGGGCCTAAGACCCATGAGCACTGTCCAGTAAGGTAGTACAAACATGCGTACGAGGTGCTCATTGGTCTAGCTGTGGGAAATGAGGACCAATAGTTACCGAGCACGAGGAAGAAATCGCTGAGTAAACAAAATGGATGACGTCAAATGAGGGTGTGTGTGCGGTGTGGGAAAACGTAGAGGTTGACATTAATATTGGAAACTTTGCGCCTGTGTTTATTTACTGTAAAAAGAAATCTAGCCTCGCTTTTCTACAGTTTTCCCTCCTGTACACCAGCGTCATCACTCCCAGGCACGGTTTGCCAATTTCCCAGCGTGAAGAAGACCTCAGGAGTTAATGATCAGCTTCAGTGAGTACGCTAGAGCGAGGAAATGACCAATCTGTGCCGGACTCCAGTCCTCCAGGGCTTGGGAACTGATGACCCCTGCTTCACACAATTCTCTTAATCCCGTTACTGCGCATCAGACTTCAGTGTGTGCTAATTTTTTAAATAAAAAAAAATTTAAAAAAAAAGAATTTTCCTTATCTCACCCCCGATGTCTCGTTCTCTTCAGATGTTGGCTGGGGAAAAAAAACTTGGCTGGTTTATATCATTTCATCAGTGTCGATTTCACGCCGAGAGCTTTATGTTCGCCAGTTGTTCTCTTGATTCGCATTTCGAGACGAGCTCAGTCCCAATGAAATGCTTACGCCTCATCCTGTTTATCCGGATCTGAAAAAAAATAAAGGGTATTCGGTATTATTTTCTCAATATCTGTAATGCGCATCGTGGATAGCGGAGTAGCTGTGGGAAAAGCAGTAAAACAGAAGGAGCATAACGCAGAGATCGTGATCGATGGTGGAGGGATTAGCCTTATCTGATTAGCACTGTAACGAGGAAAAGAGAAAGGCATGTGTATATATATATATATAATCCACAGTTTAGGTCAAGTTCTACACTATTTCTTTTTCTCACTCAATAAAGTTAAACATAGTCACCGCATTTTGTTCCTCTCACGCTTCTACAGCCAGTGTCTGACTTGACTGGACTCTCTTCTGCTCCACAGCAACACTTTCACTTCACTTCACTCTCTCTCTCTCTCATTTCCTGCTTAATTTACCTCCATGATCCACGAACTCCACACACATACATGAACAGCTCAGCGTGGAGAGCATTTGACCTGCAGCTCAGGCAAATGACGCAGCTGGACGAGCGCATTAATATAAACCTCTGCGGAGAAAAACCCGCTAAAGCGTATGGTGTGTCAGTCATTAATAAATGAAACGTTGTGGTACAAGAGGAATAAACCACTGCTGTTATTGGAAAAGAATCAACATCGGGGTGGAAACAGCTCTGCTTCATGCCACCTCGGCGTGGATTACTTTCCAAGAGTATTATCTCTTACATAACATACTAAATATATAGAGTGTACATGTTATAATTATACTCTATATATTTAGTATATTCACTGCTGTACATGTTATAATTATACTCTATATATACTAAATATATAGAGTATAATTATAACATGTACAGCAGTGAATAGTAACGCGATAGCTCAGTCCACACACACACACACACACACACACACACACACACTCACACACACAGGTATTTATTAACGAAGTGGAAAGAGGCTTTATTCAGTCGTAAGGAGAAGCAAATCTTCACGTTCATTTGTTTTCCAGCGTCCGACCCCTGCGTTTGTGTAAGAACTCATTTGGACAATGTGCATCAGTGAGTGAAATATCGCATAATCAGATGTGAAGTTTATTTCGGAGGCGTTTCTTCAGAGGTGTTTAGGTTACGCTTAATCCAATTACTAAGACAGGAGCGAGCTCTTTATTAATATGAGGAAAGACAATGGCAATTCAGACACAATTAACACAGTGCATGAAAGATAAATGAGCGATAGAGCTCTGCTCCGCTCCCCGGATAATAAGTAGAGTTGGCGATGAGGGCAGAAAGTAAACTTCTTTACTTCTGCTTTTTCTAGGATGTCTCTCTCAGGCCAGTAGAGATGTTACTGCCTTTTTTTTTCTCCTCCAGTAACTCCGTAGCTTTCCAACCAATTACCTCAGCAGAGCATCAGCAGTAGAGTATTCCCCCTGCACTCTCTCCTCTCCCGCCATTTCTGCTGCCAGGAGAGCAAATCAGCGTCGCCACTGTTTATTAAACAGTGATCCATAATCTCATTCAGTAATTCTCTTTCCCCAAAAAAAAGAATGACACATCCTCAAAACCGGGCAATTTTTCTTAGTTCTTTTGTGATGTGAAGAAACCCATCAACTGTCACTGCACCTGAATTCGGAAGGAAAAAAACAAATAGGCCAAAGAAGACAAAACATTACGTTCTAACCAAAACTGGGGTTTTTCTCTACTTTCATTAAACATAAATATATTCCCCAAAATTACGTAGAAATGTTTTTTTTTTTTTTTTCACGTTAGGTAAATAAGGAGCCAGTTTAACAAACACGGCTGTAAAAACAGCCTAAAGTTGATGTTTTGGTTTCTAGCTCGCTAGCTACGCGTGATTTCCTCACACGGTGACATTACATGTAAGTGAAATCAATAAACGGCAGCTGCTTTTAGATAATCAGTGCGTTAGCGTCCTGTTGGAATTGGTATCCATTTTTAAACGCGTTCAATTTTCTCGCCTTTCACGTTAAATTGCTAGAACGTCACTTGTGGAAAAGGGAATATTTCATTTCAGGAAATCTGTAGTTCCCACATGTACATTTAGTAGAAAGTGGAAATGGCTGAAATGATTGGCTCCCTCGACGCCAGTGCAGCAGCCTATCAGGAAGCTGAGCGGGTTAGCTTGGTGTATAAATATAAAGAATCTTATCTTTATCCAGATTGTGGTTAATGAAATTATAATAATTCTGCAATATTACTAATAATCGTTACATAACATGCCTGATTATTCGACATCAAGAACACTTTAAAGCAA
The DNA here is from genome assembly GCA_022985145.1 of Pangasius djambal. Lineage (NCBI taxonomy): Eukaryota > Metazoa > Chordata > Actinopteri > Siluriformes > Pangasiidae > Pangasius > Pangasius djambal. Next base: position 296,898 of record CM040986.1, on the reverse strand, counting down.
ATGGCTTTAAAGGCTGATCTCAAGGTCAAAAAGTATGTAGCTCGTATGAAAAGACCTTTCAGAAGTACGGATAATGCTTCCAAGGACACATCTATTTAACACTGATGGAAGGAGTCTCCAGTGTCAGCGCTTTGGAACGGTCAGCGGTAAAGCTACAGCTTTATGTTCAGGACAGAGGAGTTTACTCATTGCAGCTCTTTTTGTCTTTTTAACTTGAAGAGAGAGAGTAAAGAGCGGCTGGTGAGGGAACGGCTCTTTATAGCTGCTATAACGTAAGTGACAACAGGAACAGAACAGATACTGCAGACAAAATCTTTAATAAACAAAAAAAAATGAGTGTTCGGTGCCACCAGTGATTATTTTCCTAAAACAGCACAAGCCCGAGTGTTTTTATTTACACTCTCAAGGTCATTTACTAGGCAGTTCTCGCGTATGTTGAAATATATATATATATACATATTTTTTTCCGCTCCTCTAAATGGACAGGAACAGCGATCACACGGTGCACTCTGCCGTGGTTTAGGCGTTGGGATGCTGCACATCTTCTCCCTGAACATATTCAGTTATTCAGTTTGTGTATTGATGTTCAATGATCCATAAAACAGGAACCAGGAGAGAGTGAGTGTTTGACATTTTCCGTTTTGTTCTTCTGCTCATATTACACATTTTGCACAAAGGAGGGGGAAAAAATGGCAAAAATGTCCTCTGTGGCCAAAAAGCACACTTTGCCTCATTGCTGAATTTTGATTATGAATCTCGACACTTTCTGAGGTGAGTTTATGTCTCTGCCTTTAACAAGAGGAAATGGAGGGAAAGAAGAGTGTTGTGTTTCCGTCCCGACCCCGAAGCGAGCGTCTCTCGACTGCTCCGCCGCTGGCCCGGGGTTCCCTCTCTTATTCAAAAGTTGCTAATTGTGTCATTTTTCATGTCAGAGCCCTGCTTGAGACGTAAGCTGGCCATATCAATCATCCTAATGGAGAAATAAGTGATGTGAAATAGAAGCTTTAATCATCTTTTCCCAGCCCTCGTCATTCCGTCGATTCCGTGTGACTCAAAAGCATCAGATGTCGAACCCGAGAGCTTTTTTTTCCCCAGCCGTGATCTCTGGATGAGCTCGAGTGACATGTTCAGCGCCTGCTGGTCTTTTCTTAGTCACTCTTATTTCTGCAATGTTGTGAGAGGGTATTTTTTTAGCGCCATACGCACTGTCTCACAATGGAAAAGTTGTAGAAATGTGCACGACTTATGAAAAGCATTATTCTTATGAAATCCAATTAAATCTTTCTCCCTCATTAAAGTTTCTACAGACTTCACCCTCAGACTGGGGTTGAAATTATATCCACAAGAAAAGAGCTACTTTTGGAAATCAATAATACTTTTTTTTCCTCAACTGAAATATGTTTTTGGATCTGCTGCCAACGAGTATTGTATACGTACAAAGCTTTTCATCTAGCCAAGTAACGCATCATTATCTGTTATCAGACAATACTGTGCCAACATCTCTAACAGGAGAAAAACCCAGAATTTCACCACAAATCCTCCGTGTGTATGTCGGGAGAGAGAGGACGGCTCCACGCTAACACGCTAAACGATAAAACGTTCTGTGTGCGAAATGATATTTAACTGCGGAAAAACGGCAGTTTGTTTGGTAGCTATTAGGCTAACCGAGCACGTGATACGAAGTTGCACGACACTAGCGTGTGTTTACGCCACTGTAACGCTATTTTCCGAAAATCAGGCATTTACAGGCTTTCACAGTGCCAGTGGTGATTTTAAACGTAATGTCGGAGTAACACACGCAACAGTTAAAGGTGTGTGAGGCAAACATTTGGTGTGACGCTACTTATCGTGATGATTAGCTGCTCCTCCAACACACCACAGTCCCACTTTCTTGTTTCCTGTTGGCTCACAAGACTGAGACTTGCAAATTCACAGGTCAGAGGTCACCTAGAGAATGTCGGCATGAAGAGAAAGTAACTGCTGCCGGAAGGAAGTGCATCTTTTACTTCCAGCGTCCTTTCCCCTTCAGTGAATCAGCGTTTCTGCCAGGTGAATATTTGTTCTCTGCTTTAGCTGAAAAAAGAAGAAAAGTGTACTTTTCAGGTGACTCCTACATCACCTTAGCGAGGGGTCTACAGCTGAAGCATAAATATTGGCACTACTGCATCCCACAGGGTCCCTCCATGCTTTCTTAAGGTGGATTTCTTGGATTGCCTCAACTCCATCAGAAGCTAAGGGTAGGAGTAGAACCTGTATCTGCTAGCAAACTGAGCTGGCATCACGTCTTCTCCTTCAGACAGGTCTTTAGATAAGGTTCAGAAGATTTTACACTTTTACAGTATTCATCATGAGGGGTTAAGGATCAGGTTTGAGATTTGAAACTAAATACTAATCAATCATTCATTCATTTTTCTGGTTTGGGTCACAGACTGAAAGGTTTGTGAGCCAACTTCATTTCTGCCACCTGTACTCACAACAGGTCGCGACCCTACCCTCAGAAACGCATCACCTGTGGTCTGCACGAGTGCTGTTAATTAGAGAAAAACATCTAAGGAGGAATTAGATATCCGGTGGTACCTGAGACAAACCTGGGAAGATCTGTGAGAGCTGTCAGTCATGTGTGTCAGGATTACAGTTAAGGTCTTACTCCAAGCACCTCCATACTGAAAGTGCAGTCAACATCGCAAGCTAGGACGGAGGCTACCTCAGCTCCAGCCTCTCCTTACTTACCCTTGTGCCATTAAAACACGATTAGATGTGAAATTAGTATTCAGCTCGCTCTCTCTCTCTCTCTCTCTCTCTCTCTCTCTTTCTCTCAGGTGTGCTGAGGAGCTCAGCTCGTCTCGGTGGGTCACAAGGCAGACTGACATGGCGGAAAGGGAAAACATGAGCGAGTGGATAAGAGAGAGAGAGAGAGAGAGAGAGAGACGGATGTGAAGGACAGATATATTACTCCAGTAATGAGACCCCAGAGGGGTTGAGAGCGAGCCGTCTGTGCACTAAGAAGCTTTTTGATTTACCTCGCACCTTTTTAATAGAACATCACAACAAGCTGTTTGTACATGCACATTGCAACTGCACTTTTTTTTTCCCCACAGAAAGCGGCAGAGGTGTGAGCAGAGGTGTGAGCAGAGGTGTGAGCAGGGGGCACGAAAACACCATGGAAAAAAATAAATACAGAAAGACAAAAAAGAGGTTGGCGTTTAGAAAAGGTGGTTATTTTGGAAGGCCTTTTGAATAGACGCATCAGGATGCGAGTGGAGAATTCAGAACCGCTGCACACATCAGTATGCTGCTCGTGCTAACCCGCCGCATGGTGTTGTTTGCTCCGGCTCTTCCAAGAAAAAAAGAGCAGAGGAATTGTTTAGTTTTTCTTCACACACACACACACACACACATACACACACATGCTTTCTTTGTTGGCAGAGGATCAATGGCCCATTATATTCAATCATACAGGCTTCAGTCTTAATAAGCCCAGCCTGCTTGGTAATGGAGGTCTAAAGCAGGAATGGATTCGGCTTTCTGGAACAAGGAACACAGAAATGCCATGATGAGTCACAGTGCCAAAGGGTGCCAGTATTTCTCCACGTGAGTGATTATCCTTGAGAAGCAAAGAGATTAAAAGTTTTATGCACTGATTACTTTGGTGGTGGAGGTGATCGGGTGAGGGAAGTGTTTAGAGCGGGCTCTGTCTGGACGAGTGTCCTGCCTTCAGCCTTGTGCACGGATCTAACAGCAGGTGCGAACTGTAACAGAATTACTGAGGACTTTTAAAAAGAAGATATTTACCAGCAGAACTGTGAACTCTTCGAGCGCAGCCATGTTTCCCTCTGGAAATGCTTGACAAATGTTAGAGATTTTCCTTAATCACAAAGCTAATCCAGATTTGACATTTTAGTGCACATGCTTTGGAATTAAGTTACAAACTCTAATGTTTTTAAAGCCACAGCGCTGCTGAATCCTGCGCTCTGATTGGTCAGGAGGTGTTGATTAGTTTCCTAGAACAGCAGCTCTGACAGTAGCGCAGGTTTATATTTATATATATATATATATATGCGCTCGTTCTAATACGTTATCGTTTCTATAGCAACAGCTCATTCACAGGGACGTGTACAGCGGACGCTCCACATAAACAGATTAAAAAAAAAAACAAGGAATAATTGATTAATTTTGTCAGGAGATGTTTATTTATTTAACATTTAAGGAAGGAGTCTCCAGTGTCAGCGCTTTGTAGCACTCAAAGGGTAAAGCTGTAAGTTTAAGTTTTCCGACATCTTCGGGAGTTTCCGCTTTGCTTTTTTTTTTTTCTCGGTAACATGACAAGCTGCGTTTTTTGACTTGAAGAGAGAGAGAATAAAGACAGGCTGGTGAGGGGACGAATGCTTACAGCTGCTGTAAAGTAAGTGACAACAGGAACGAACTTGTTGTTAAATATAACTATAGACGCATTGCACTTGTATTGCATGGATAAAAGTTGTTAGCGTTGGCTGTGGTATAACAGGAATAAAACACTCAGGGCGTGTACAGTAACTTTCACTTCCTGTAACAGCACCATTTCTGCTTTTCTATTCTCGAGAAGTTTCCTAAGAGACGGGACTCTAAGGACAGGTTCGCGGTGGTCAGTGAAAAGTTGTGTTTGCAGCTCGCTTTGGTGAGACTGAGTCGCCACCCTCAGGTTTATCTCTGAGTAATTGAATAGAGCGTCCTCTCTGCTCTATGTTTCTGCTGATGGATGGAGCTTGTGATGTAAGACGCCTGAACCTCCACCTCTCCCTGTATCAGGCGTGGTGAGGTCTCTTCTATCTGCATACTATAATTGAGGTCAGTCTTCATATCTACATCTCTGTGTTTATCTCACCTCCGTCACTCTGTTCATCTCTGAGCTTTAACACCTCCATTGTGGCTGAAAACTCACTGGAATACATGTTCTCTCTCTCTCTCTCTCTCTCTCTCTCTCTCTCTCAGGCTTCTCCTTCCTCTCTGTGTTTTATAGTTTATAAAATGTCTGAACTCGTAACTTTCAGATCAACACTCCCTTAATGGCTTCCAGGGGGAAAATTAATCCTGGGAACAGCTCCTGCACTCGGTTGAACCTCTTCCACATACCGAAGTGGCACATTTTTCTGAAATGAAAGGGAAAGAGCTCGAACAGCAGAATGGAAAGATGTAAACGTATATATATATATATATATATATATATATATATATATATATATATATATATATATATATGAATCCGCTTCCATTTAAGCCGATGTGTTAAAAAAAAGTGTGAAACTGGTTGAAGAAAGTGAGTGAGTAGCGCATGGTGTTTGGCTGGTTTGTGTGTGTGTGTGTGTGTGTGTGTGTATGGGTGTGTTTTCCAGGCAGATAGACACGTTGACGTATACTACAGAAAGAAGATACAGTTTAGTAGGCACACCCTGTGCCGAGTCAGATATCTTCTGCATTAAAAGAATAAAGCGATCTGTCATCTCTGGTTTTATCTGAGTCGAGATAAATGTCTTTTCTCCGCCTGCACTCGGCTGTTTGTCCTAGAACAAAACACTTTCCTCAACACTGGTGAGAAGGTGTTGAATATTCCTCTAGAACAGCAGCTCTGACAGTAGCACAGCAGGTTTATATTAATGCGCTCGCTCTGATACGGTCCCGTTCCTATAGTAACGGCTCGATCGCGGGGGGCGTGTACCGCGAACGCTGCACAGAAATCGATTTTTTTTTAAAAAAAAATAAGTGAGGAGATGTTTATTTCTGTCATTTAGCTGCAACTTTAAGTTTTCCAACGTCCTCAAAACAGAGGAGTTTACGCTCAAGCTGCGTTTTGGTTCTTTATCTGATTGACTTGGAGAGAGAGAATAAAGAGCGGCTGGTGAGGGAACGGCTGTTTGTAGCTGCTATAGCGTAAGCGACAACAGGAGCTGACTCGTCTCACGGACGTTTCGCGACATTAAATGCAACTACAAGCAGATTGAATGATCCTTTAATGTACAAAACAAATAAACTGCTGTGTTGTAAGAGGAATAAAACACTTGGGGACGTGCTGTTATAAGAAAATAATCAACTTCAGGGTGGTAACAGTCACTCTGCTTCATATTATATGATATTATATGATATTATATGATATTATATTATTCTTCACGTACTTTTTAATACAGAAGTAGACTGCAGTTACGTTGTGCACCACGCAGACGACGTAAACACGCGGGATTTAAAAAAATAAATTACAGAACTTTACCGAACGTGAAGTTCTTGATATTCTGCTGAGCACTGAAGTCTTTTACTGCAGGATTTATGAGAGTAGTTGATCACGGATAGCACATCTAATCGTCTGGAGGATGCATCCATATAATAATTGCAAAACAACTGTACGCTCGTGCCTGGGAATAATTCAATTGAGTTCTTCATTCAGACGGCGTGTAAAGGAAATGATTTTTCTCAGCAGCCAGATCTGTAACGTCGCTTTCATTATGTGAATCGTGAGCTCCTCCTGCACCTGCGAGCGCGATGCAGAGTGAAACACTCAGGACGATCTTACACCCTGAAGCAGCCGCTGGAAGAGAACCGCTGTAGCCATGTTTACTTTGCATTTGTGAAGGAATTCGTGATTTCTCTTCGCCGGACCTGCCGACGCGCTCGTGTCTGGGACACTGGAGTCCGAAGCGATCATAAGAGATTATAAAAATAAAAAAAAATTGCGAATAATACATTTTTGAAACATTTCGGCTCAATCAGTACCCCTCTGATTATCGCACCTCAGGAAGTGCTGCTTCAATAAACTCTGCATTGCTCCACCGAGGCAAAACCCAATTACATGAGAGAGCGAGCGTGAGAGCAGTCGAGTTCGCGTAGGCCTGAAAGCGTACGAGTAGCACAGACAGATCTCTACAAATATCAATTAAACAGATGCACATTATATCTGTGGGAAATCTACGCTCACATTTATACACACAGTGTATACTGACTGATGTATTGTGCGTCTCACTCAGTGCCTGTAAGATCCCTACTATAATATTCACAAAGTCGAGGTTTGAGGACGAGTAAACAGCCAGTTCGATTTCTGAGAAGCTTTCCTGAGCCATCTTTTCACACAGGAGCGACGCTGACTCTACGTTACACACAGACCTCCACTCATTATTGTCTCGCTCTTGATATCAGACACATCGTTTGATCAGAGTCACACTAACCCCCTACTTTCACACGACCGAGTCACTCGTGTCCATTAGAGTTTGTCTCTTGTGGGCGTGTAGCAGCGGTTATTGTCGTTGCATGTGGGCGTGGCCTGTCCATCATGGGGTTATTTATTCATTTTTTCGATTCAGTGAGGATCAGTAGTAGCTATATCCTGTATAAATAGCTTATAAAGCTACCTAATTTAAATTAAATTACACACTAATCAGAGTGAACTATTAATTGGTTGTGTGATTTACGTGCTACGTGCTCAGATTCGTACTAGCTTCATTCATTCGATGGATTAGATTAGATTAGCGCAGCGAGCGAACTGTACTAGCTATAAACACTCACCAGAGACACCAACGGTCTGCTTACTTCCTTTGTGAGTTCTCTTCGCCTGATCTGCCGAGATTGAGAAGTCTATATGACAGGAGAAGATGAAACCACGCTTCGCAATCTTCCATTTTTGTGTCAAACAGTAAACAGGAACTAACTGCAGGTAGGAACTAAAGTTGTGAGCGGGGAACTGAACAAGCGTCGCACCACATGCGCTGTAGGAATTGTTCCAGACGATCTTTTGGGTTCGTTGCTTCTTTACAGCCTCATACCTTATATTCTTAACTTTTCATGAATTTCATGAGTCACTATACATCCACACATGCAACAGATTACAAGTAGGCTGTAGGGGGCATTTATTTATTTTGCTAGCATGCCACACCTCCACTCATCCACTGACTAGTGAAGAATCACCGTCACTATCGCTCCTGCAGCTCTTCTGACTTTATCCTGTGATTAAACATTTCCATTCTGGTGGGCGTGGCCTCTCAGATGACTCCTCCCCCCAATCCACAGGGCACAAGGGATTACTGAATACTGATTTGATGAGGAATGAAAATGATGTTTAATCAGATGCACTCCAACATCATCAACCCACACCCACACACACACACACACTCACACACACACACTCACACACACTCACACACACAGAGGGAGACTTTTGGAAGAACGGTTCTCTCCATTACCCTTCCACAGAGGCGGATTAAAGCTGTTCTGGCGGCTCATGGTGGTCCAACATCTTACTTTTTGTGTTGCGTCATTTTTAAATAGCGTTTTGTAATCTCTTTAAATTATAAATCTCTAAATTAACCAGCGTTAAGCAGATGTGAATACAGTATCACTAAGCAGAGCTGATGAAGTTGTGGAACGATATATTTAAGCAGTTTGCTAGCTCAGACCTTTGCTCCTGTAGACAGTAAAATGAGTAGCCACACAGCCAGGTCCTTTAGTTATTAAAACACGAATGCAGTGCAGCTCAGCGCCGCTAACACGCCTTTATACTCACTTATCTCGCAGCGCCACTATTTTGCAGCACAATGCGTTTCATTGTGCAGTAAGCAGTCTCGCCTGGTAATGACGCTGTCCTCATTTCATATTCTTCCATCGAGTCTATTATATCATCAGCATTAGAGGCCTCAGAAAATCCTGTTTAGCTCCAAATGAGTTCTTCTGAGTGCGTCGTCGAGTCTAAAGCCTAGCTCTTCTTCTCAAGTTACTCAACCGCTAATTCATGTGCCCAATAAAGTTCGAAAGAGACAAAAAAAATAGATTTTTTTTTGTTTCTTTTATCTTCACACATTTGATTGTTTTTTCTACTTGAAAAGGTGTTTTTGTTACATGTGCTGTTTGAGAAGTTTCATATAGTCAGATCAATACTTCAAAGAGAGATGTTTACAGATATTGTGTTCTTGCTTTTGTTCACACTTGTCTGAAATAGTGGCAGAAAAGTTTGTTGGTAACAACAAACTAAGAAAATCTAGGACTCGTGCTAACTTTACTACTTTACTACGTACACTCTCCAGGGGCACCAGTGATCTCTGCTACTTCCTCCCGTTTCTTCCTCCCGTCTCTGTACACGTTTAGCGAGACGATTGTTTGGTTTTATAGCTTTGAGAAAACCTCAATTCAGTTATGATTTGCTGTGAGAATCGTGTCGCGCCCGTACGTATAATTTGCTGTGTCGCACACGTACGTATAAATTAAAAACGATCTCCGTGTGATGTATAGACCTGTGCGTTATTTGGTTTGTGACAAATCTTCCATAAATTACTGTTGATATGTTTCATATGGTCAGATCAGTGCTGCTTAGAGAGATGTTTTAGAGATAAGGTGTTCTTGCTCTTGTTCATGCTTGGCTCAAAAAAGAGAAAAAAGGGCAGCCAAACTTTGTTGGTATGATGATAATAGCAAAGTGAGGAAATCTCTAGAAGTTCTTTGGCAATTCAATTCAATTCAGTTTTATTTGTATAGCGCTTTTAACAGTGGACATTGTCACAAAGCAGCTTTACAGAAATAGATGGATTCAAACAATATATTGTAAATGTATGAATGTATCCCTAATACTCATTAGCCAGAGGTGATGGTGGTGAGGACAAACTCCCTGTGACGATATGAGGAAGAAACCTTGAGAGGAACCAGACTCAAAAGGGACCCCATCCTCATCTGGGTGTAGAGGAGAGTGCGATTATAAATCATTCCCTTCTGTAACTGTGTACTACATGGGCAATGCTTCACTGATGAGCCCAGGACGTTTCAATCAATTCCCCCATATTTCGAGTGTAATCTCTGACAAACTGTGCACAGTATCTCATGCAGTTATCTTAAATCCACAGACACCAACACAGCACAACACAACACAGCACAACACAGCACAACACAGCACAGCGCAGCGCAGCACAGCACAACACAGCACAACACAGCACAGCACAGCACAGCGCAGCGCAGCACAGCACAACACAGCACAACACAGCACAGCACAACACAACACAGCACAGCACAACACAGCACAGCACAACACAACACAACACAACACAGCGCAGCACAACACAACACA
>CM040986.1:273326-286732 GCA_022985145.1 Pangasius djambal | reverse complement strand
ACAGCACAACACAGCACAACACAGCACAGCACAGAGTTTAACACACAGTTAAAGCAAATTTCAGGACATTGCTATTTTTGTTAAACATTAATAACAGCAAAGAACACGTCGGCCTGCGCTGCACACAGCTGTACACAGAAATGACTTATTAAAGCCCAGCTTTTGAGGGCTTTTTTTAGCCCACAGTGACAAAAAGAAAAACAAAATCACTACAATAAATGCTCAAGGCCACACAGTGTGCATCATATTACACTATTTAAGGATGGAGACTGTAAAATGTTTGTAAAATGTTTGTAAAATGTGTGAAATTGTTGATTCTGAAACTGAGAGTGCGCAGCAGGGAAGCTCACGTCCGTCATCCTTATATTTCAATGACTGGACTTCCCTGTTTGAAGGACGCAAGCAGACGGAGTCTACAGCTGAGTCTGGAGCGGACTCTGAGACGGCATGTGGCGCTGATCCGACTGTAAACTAGCTGCGCAACCCGCGGATCTGAAGAAGCTCTTTCACACAGAGTTCTCTACAGCAGTGCAAGGAATTTATTTACATTTTATTTAGGACAAAAATGAGCGCATTCATTCATTCATTCATTCATTCATTCATTCAGCTTCACTTCATACCGAATGATATCAAAGTGATAACAGTTCATTAAGAAAAGGCTTTTCCCAGCGCAGTCTTACACAGTGTGCGGTTAGCTGGAGAACTGGTGTCATTTTGTGCGAAATATTTTCAGACTAACAAACTAAATTTAGCTGCTTTTCTTTTTTCCGTCGTCCCGACTAGTCGACATTTCCCCTCGCGAGTGTGTGTGTATACAAGCCAGAGATATCACAAGTCATCCAGCAATCAGAGAACATCAGAAGGACCATCTGTTAGCAGAAGTGGCATTACATGGTCATATGGTGTGCGTGTGTGTGTGTGTGTGTGTGTGTGTGTGCGTGTGTGTGTGTGTGTGTGTGTGTGTGTGTGTGATGTCCACCACTGCTTAAGCTGAAGCAGTATGGAGACTTCCCACACAACATATTGTTATTCATAATAATTCAAGTGGGCATCTGGACGGTTAGTTAGCGGTAATGCACATGGAAAGAAACGGGAGGTTTGATTTCTTGAGCCCGTGACGATGTTTCTTCAAATGAATTTTTCATTGTTAATTGATTATGTTTTTGTAAAGTATACTCTCCTCCGCTGCGGCCTCCTCCTCCTCGTGCCCGACCCCATCAGTGCCCACGGAGACGGCTGCGTCCTGACCGCCGAAAGCTCCTCAAATCACAGTGACTCGCATGACCGCTTCACACGGAGAGGACCGGGCTGCGTGAGAACCAGTGTGTGTGTGTGTGTGTGTGTGTGTGTGTGTGTGAGTGTGTGTGTCTGACAGAATGCAGTCATTACTCCCTAAAACCCTTATTCACTCCTCATCTCCATCTTTTTCAGAAGCCAGGAGCCCCTTAAACTGCAACTAAATTCCACTCTCGATTAAAGCCACAGATTTAATTAAAAAAGAATTCTAATAATCCAACATTTCAAATATTACACTGCAAAAAAAAAAAAAAAAAGAGAAAATTTTTTAAATATGGTCAACTTGATCTGCTGTTCCTAAGATTACAATAAACCAAATATAAGATTATTAAACCTACTTTTAGGTTTAATTTAGGCTTGAAATCATCTTGTTTCATTAGCAGGTCATTTTTTATCAGATAAACCTGCTGAGCTTCGACATATTCTAACTTGCCAAGATGTGTTTTCGCAGTGAATGTTCTTTATTTAAAGGTGTACAATAATAATTTTTATTCCCGAACGTTCCAGCAACAGAATTCTTTTTTTTTCTCTCTCCTCATTTGTTTGATTTTAGGTCTAGATTACAGCCACTCGATTCAGATGATCAGAATATGGTTCTAATACGAAAAGGAACTAAGAGATAACGATTCCATAATTTAAATAAAACAGTGGTTTGATTCTGAGATCCACTGCCATAAATAATATGCTTTTTGCTGCTGAAATAAAGCGAGTAATCATTTGATCCCTTCCAAATGACTGTTTGTACCAGGAATCCATCGGTCAAAAGATCCATCAGTCAGAAGGTTCTTTAGGAAATGAAAAAGTATTTTCACTCTCAGGACTCATTCCTGTCAGCTTTATTTTTGAGAATATAAAAATCCATGAAATTTCCCATAATTCTCCCAACAGGTTTCTTTTCCCGTCTAATTTTCTACCTTTTTTTTTTTTTTTTTTTTCTTTTATCACTCACTCAAATGATAATGCCACACGCATTTTTTAATAACGCCATGACATTTTCTAAAACGGCTCATTTCCATTAAATCGGTGTCCAGCTCGCAGAATTCAGATGCAGGGCGTGAAGAAGAGAAGGTTGACTCTAAAATAAAACGGCGTGTGCGGTGCGGTTCCGGGAAAACGATCCACCGCGGGGCGGTGTGATGAAGCAGAGCAGCAACGTGGTAACGATTACAGCGGTTTATTTATGAAACAACATGTCGGTGACACTGGAGACTCCTTCCAAAAAAAAAAAAAAAAAAGACGCTAAATAAACGTTTCCTCACAGAAAACAATTATTTTGTCTTTGCGTGGCGTGTTCAAGGTACGCGTCCCCGCGAACGAGCTGTTACCATAGAAACGATACTGTATTAGAACCAGCGCACTGCAGCCAGAACCAGGAAACCAATCAGAATGTTCTCCCTCAGACCCATGACGTTCCGTCGCATCTGCGCCGCCGTGAGAAAGGAACGAGTGCATTAGGACGGGGGTTCAGCCGGAACACCGACAGATCATTTACCAATTCCTGCTCATTGATTTTTCCCTCTAACTAGAACGCAACTTCAATACATCATAGATCTTCCAGGATCAATAAATATGGCTCTAAGTGCTCACTAATTTGATTGATTAAGATTCAGTTAGTGGTCGTGCTTGATAAAGGAGTGTCTCTGGCCCGGTCACGTGGGAAAAGCCAGCGGCGATCGATTTCCTCGTTTACGCTGAACTTAATGCCCCTTACAGTAAACCGTAAAGGAGCGTCACGTGTCATTAATCAAGTGATTTACACGTGTGGTTTTTTTTTCATACTTCACGTGTGGTGCGTTCATTCATTCATTCATTCATTCATTCATTACATGATTCATTCACCAGATGTTTTTGCTGAAAATGATTCATTTATTTTCGCGCGATTTTAACACAATTTGTCTCACATCCGCTTTTTTTTTTTTACACAATTAATTTATTACCACATATGATTTTTTTTTTTTTTTACACATGCTTCATTTACTGTCTTGTGATTTTTCTACCTGATTAATTTATTTTTTAACATGTGATATTTTTGAACTTTTCACGTGCGGCACACGGTTTTAGGTTTGCTGTGATCCAGGTGGATTTTCCTCCCGTGATGTAGTAGTGCGTAAATGACGCGTCCACTCCCGCTCTCGTCTCCTTCCTGTCACTCGTGGCAGGTTGTGTTGTGCTTTTCTGGGATATTAGACGCAGCGAACACGCGGTAAGAGAGTCGGCCACGTGCACTTTCACCAGCAGCGTCAGTAAAGCACAGGGACAGCGTGTAATTATTTTCTAGCCTGCTCCTGTGTGTTTTCTTCTCCAGAAGGCGGATGAGAAATCCCCCGAGCATACGCCAGCAGTCGTGATGGTGGGATTTTAATATTTGCTCTGCATCAGTTTCTGCGTCCCTCGACACCACGGCTGTGTACGTCTCAGGACTGGACGTACCTTAACACAATGCGAGAGAGAGAGAGAGAGAGAGAGAGAAAGCATGCGGCTCTGTGCAGATTGATCTCTCTTTGTAGAAGCTGCGTCACAGCGCTTTCCCCCGCCTGGTTAACGGCTGAGCTGTGACTCGAAACCCCCTCCCCGGCCGCCTCCGTGTCACCAGGGCCTGCCACTCCACAATTCACAGCCTCAGAGCTACACAAGCACCGACTTCCACTCAGCCCAAATTGCAGAACCCCGGTGAGCACGGGCTCGGAGACTACGCACGCCTTGCACTGGCTCTGAGATTAACACTGGTCTGGGAGAAAAATCACAGCCTGGCATTCATTCCTCCATCAGCGCCACCTCTAACCTTGAGTTCATTCCACAGAAAGATTGATGCTGTAAAATAATGGATGGCCAAAAGGAAAACAACATTCTCTAAGCCAGACGTGTCAAGCATGCGGCTCACGGACAGGATGCAGCTCCTAATCCGGCGCAACACATGGACTTCCAAATTAAAATCCGCTTGTGGGTCGTAATTGAATTGAAAGAGTCGCAATTGCAGCACGTCTCTGTCGTTCCACTAGGGGGCAGAATAGAGGAGCAGAATAATAAACTCTCAGCCACTGGGCAAGGAGGAAGCGGGAACCCAGCGAACTCCAACGTAGCGTTTAATAATAAACAGAACTCAAACATAACGTAGCACCAACATAAAACACACATACGTCTCCCTCTCTCTCTCTCTCTCTCTATCTCTCCCTCAGGCATTTCCAGCCTCTCCCTTATCCCTCTCTCTCACAGATTAGTGGCAGGCGTGCGTCCTCACAGCCTGGCTCCTCCCTCCTCCTCGCCACAGCCATAAACTCAGCTACTCCGAAAAAACACGCTAACGATAGTGCATCATAATTCTTTATTAGCAAGATAAACATCTGACGCTGGAAACTAGGTCTCTTTCCGAAAAAAACTCATTTCCCAATTAATAATAATCCCAGTCAATCCAATATGGCTCGTTACCTAAAAGGAGTTTGGCACTGATGATTGTCAGTTAGATGAAATATGCTATGAAGCACTACGTCACTTCGTTTAGACTGAAACGCAGTTAATTACTAGTCGACGATGCATTTATTCGGAACAGAACGTACATTATACCACAAGCAGAGAGTCAGAATGCATTATTAATTAAAAGCTAGTAATTAACTGTGTAGCAGTTTAAAAAATTAAACCATCAGCTTTGATAACTATGGAATCGTTTAATTTTCGTAACACACACAATATTTAGATTTGTAATATCTGTTGTGTGTTCGGTGCTGGGAGTCGACTCACTGTGATTCTGCCCACCGAAAAATGAGTCACTCCATGCAAAGCGAGGCAAGCAGACTGAATTTAGCATCAGAGTGTTTGGGGTTAGTGCGACAGCCCGTGTGTGTTGGGTTTTATTCCGGTTTAGATTGCTCAGAACTGACCAGTCAGAGTGCAGCTGATTCAGAGCCCATGTCCATTACTCACACTGACATTAGCTGCAAAACAGCACACACTGTCCAGAACACTGTGACCTTACGTCGGTTTGGGTGTCTGATATGAAAAAAAAACAAAAACAAAAACAAGTGTTGGACATACAGTAAGCACCTGATAATATCGTGTTGCTGCTCTGGATTTCTGTAAAGCTGCTCTGGGACAATGTCTTTAAAAAAGAAAAGAATAAGTGTTAACGTGCACGCAGTGTCCAGTGTAACACTGTGGCCTTGTACCATGTGACGCTTACTAGACATATATAATCTATAAACGTACACATATCAACATATTACACACACACATTAATTAAGTAGACGAGTGCTTTTGCTAGATTTCATATGATTTGAGCTGTTTTAAAAGCGTAAAATTTGAACTGGCGAGATGATGTCGCGAGATAATGAGCTAAGCTCTTTAACAGAAAAAAAACCCCCAATAAGAAATGCTGCAGAAAAATAACATGCAGCTTTAATGACACCTGGTTTGTACACTTTTAAACAAACAGAATAATATGTAAAGTGTGTGAGTGAGTGTGTGTGTGTGTGTGCGTACTGTATACTTGATTCTGTTTCCTCGTGCTGGTGGGAAATGGAGCACTTCGCAGCTACGTGATGCAGAGCGCTGTAGATAAAGATTTGAAATAAAGTGCATGGTTTCCGGTGCGTTTCTGTGGAGTTTATAGTTGACTCGAGTGAAAAAGATAAAGAGATAAAGGGTAAACCACGGGCAGCGCCGTGTGCGAGCTGGAGTCTGCGGAATTGTGGAGCTGAATAAGGTCTTGACACGACGAGTCCGGAGTGAATTGGCCTTAAGAAGCCTTGGAGGAAGCGCGTATGCTTAACCTTTCTGTGTTCTTCAAAAGAACTTTTACCATTCTACTGCTGCGGAATAAAGTATTGGGACATCGGTTACAGCGTGCTGAATATCACCAGAGCTTTACGCCACAGGAGCACATTTCACAGAGTAAACACATGCAAGGAGAGCCGCTCCAGAACCCCGTGCTCAGTCCTCGGGCTGAATATCTCCACCAGATGGTCTTCAGTCACACCTCGTTCCTTCTTCTTATATTAGACATCGTTACAGTCATATTTTGAGACGCCTCTGCCTTTAGGTTCCTAATTCATAATAAATTATTAATGAAGAATGCATTATATCAAATAGTCAGTGATGTGGACCTGTGATGAGGCCCGAAGCGTCCTCTGTCCTGAAGAAAACGTAAAGTTACTGCTTTACCTCTGACACTGGAGACTCCTTCCATAAGTGTTAAATAAATAAATAAATAAATAAATAAACGTCTCCTCACGGAACATCACCGATTATTTTTTCAATCTGCTGTACACGTCCCTGTGAATGAGCTGTTACTATAGAAACAATAACGTATTAGAACAAGCGATTTGCCTTGCAACCTCGTGACCAATCAGAATTGAGAATTAGCGGTTAGATGTAATGGAAATATAAATCCCACTTCCGTGCTTGGGGATCGCTGTCATTACGGAACGTGTCTGGACTTTTCCGGATCTCGGCCGTGCGAACGTAATGTTTAACAGCTCAATGAGACGTGTGTAAAACTCTCCCCGTGAGAAATGCGCTGTATTCTCTTTGCCGTGTAGCTCTGTGTCCTCTGAGTGGAAACGTGTCCTGAGCATTGTTTTGATCACGCCGAGTGATCCAGCGTCCGTCTCTAAACACGTGACTGTACAGTAATCTCCGTGGCCCTGTTCAGTCTGGACTCATCACCTTGCTCTCTTTTCTCCGTCTCCACAGGCCGTAGAAACCAACCTGGCCTCCAAGGACAGCCACTGGGTGTTTGTGAACGAGGTAAGAGAAAACTATTTCCCTTGCTTTCGTGAGTCTTGCTTTCTGCTGTCTCATTAGTAGCATAAACTCTTTGTGTTCAGTGCGTGCAATTTGTTTCGAAGAGCTATTTTATAAAAAGCGTGTGAGTGTAACATCATCATCTGTTTGCTCTGCCGTACCATATTAAGGACAGCCATTTTGAGATGGACGTGTACACTGTATACAGAGATGGCAGAAGTTTCTGTCATCAATTCTAAAGTTTTGTTTAAGTTATATAGCCGGGTCCGTAAGTATTTGAACAGTGACACAATGTCGGTAATGTTGCCTCTGTACACAATGGATTTGAGATGAAGCAATCAGGACGTGATTGAAGTGTAGACTTTCAGTTCTAATTCAAGGGGTTTAACAAAAATATTGCAATAAGGGGTCCCTGGAGGACTTGTGATTAGGCCTTGGCACTTTCACTGCCGTGGCCTGTGTTCGATTCCGGGACAGGGAGCCAATCCCGGCCACCGTGCCAAATCAAATATGAGGCCAGTGATCCACTGTGGCGACCTCTAACGGGAGCAGCTGAAACATCTAGGAATTACAGCCATTTTTATAGAGTCCCTCCATTTTCACAGGCTCAAAAGTAAATGGACAAACTAACAATCATAAATAATAGGATTATTTTTAATACTTGGAGGCAAATCCTTCACAGTCAATGACTGTCTGAAGTCTGGAGCCCATGGACATCACCACATGCTGAGGTTCCTCCCTGGAGATGCTTTGCCAGGTCTTTACTGCAGCCGCATTCAGTTGCCGCTTGTTTGTGGGTTTTTCTGCCTTCAGTCGTGTCTTCAGTAAGTGAAAAGCAGCTCAGCTGGGTTGAGGTCAGGCGACTGACTTGGCCATTGAAGAATATTCCATTTCTTTGCTTTAAGAAGCTCTTGGGCTGCTTTCACGGTACACAGAGAAGGAAGGGAAGAGAAGAGTATGGAGAAGGAAAGGAACAGCTCATGATCCAAAGTATACCACATCATGTGTCAGACATGGTGGAGGAAGTGTTATGGCATGGGCATGTACGGCTGCCAGTGGAACGGCTCACTGGTGTTTATTGATGATGTGACTGCTGACAGAAGTAGCAGGATGAACTCTGAGGTGTTTAGGGCTCTACTCTCTGCTCACATTCAGCCAAATGCTACAAAACTGATAGGACGCCGCTTCACAGTGCAGGTGGATAACGACACAGAAAGTACCGCAAAAGCAACTCAGGGCAAAGAAAGTAAATGTTCTTAAATGTCCGAGTCAGTCGCCTGACCTCAACCCACCTGAGCTGCTTTTCACTTACTGAAGACAAGACCGAAGGCAGAAAGACCCAGAAACAAGCGGCAACTGAATGCGGCTGCAGTAAAGACCTGGCAAAGCATCTCCAGGGAGGAAACTCAGCTTTCTGGTACAAGTTAATGTTGCATCAGAACTGGTCAGGTTTTTTTTTAGAGGTTTTTTTTTTTAGCAAAGTCTAATCTGGTCTTTCTATTCTTGAGTGTTACCAGTGGTTTGCATCTTGAGGTAAATGTCTATATCTATATTCATGAAGGCGTCTCTTGATTGTAGACTTTGACAGTGATACGCCTTCCTCCTCCAGAGTGTTCGTGACTTGGCTAGATGTTGTGAAGGGGTTTTTCTTCACCAAGGAAAGGATTCTGCGATCATCCACTTTAGTCGGCTTCCGTGGTCTTCCGGGCCTTTTGGTGTTGCTGAACTCACCAGTGCTTTCCTTCTTTAAACAAATTGTTGATTTGTTTAAAGACTTGACACAAGTTTCTGCTGTCTCTCTGATAGGACTGTTTTGTTTTTTCAGCCTAATGAAGGCCTCCTTCAGTAAGGAGGAAACACCTGGTCATGAAACTGCTTATCAAGCCAATTGTACGATTACTTCTGAGGCTGTGAAAATGGAGGGAATCTGAAAAAAAAATGGCTGTAATTCCTAAACAGTTAATGCAATATTTTTGTTAAACTGATTGAATTAAAAGTGAAAGTCTACACTTCAGAAATTTTTAAGAAATATGAAAACTTATGAACTCCTAAAAAAGCTTTTGCAGAAATTTTCCTATTTTTTTGGGAATAAAGGAAATCTTTGAGCTGTGGTGGCGTCTCGAGCGGTACAGAAAGGCTATCAAATCAGACGTTTGTTCTAAAAATGCACAGATGCAAACAGATGTAAGCAGATGTAAAGAGATGCTAATGTCTGATTGTCATTAGCGTAGCGTCTCTGTTACGCATAGCAAGTTTGAAGGAAAGTAAAACGCTGACACTCCGAACAGCCGAGGATTACGCAGGAAAAAGACAAGACTGTGCCTTGTGTACTTCCTTCCCATCATTCTGCTGTCGAATAAAAATGGAAGATAATGGCGCAGAGCTGCTCCTTACACACGCTAGATCTCTTTAGATAATATAAAATGGTGCCATTTTTCGTAGCTGGAGAATCTTTTCTTGCACAGCAGATCAGTTCGCAGGAAGTCCGGTGTGGCGAGGAACAGTTTGCTTTACACCTCCGTAAACACACACTTTATATTTCTTTACATTTCTGCATTAATGTCACCTCCGCAGTCTGCTCCGAGCACTTCACATGGACTTTACAGAAACCGAGCTAACTGTTCTGATGTGGATTCATGTGTGATTTATGCTAAGAGGAGCTAATAGTACTCCAAACTTAACACCAATCCATTACATTTGAATTTATTAATTATATAATACACTACTAGCTCAGTTTTCAGGACGGAGGAGTTTACGCTTCTTCGCGGATTCTCAGTAACATACGGAACAAGCTGCGATTTTTTTTTTTTGTCTTAGTAACTTGAAGAGAGAGAATAGAGAGAGGCTGGTGAGGGAGCGAGTGTTTATAGCTGCTGTAAGGTAAGCGACAACAGGAACGAACTCGTTTCACAGACATTTGGGCTCCATGAAATCTTAATATTACACTAAGACCGTTTTACTGCTGCTAGTTAAATAAGAAACACTTCATTACAGGCATCTCTAACTGTGTATCATTACATTAATTATTATTCTCATTAATAATAACAGAAGAAGAGGCACTTTATCATTAACACATCTTCACAGATTCTGTCCCTCATTTCATTTAAATGGTTCGAATTCGTTTCCTGTTGCCATGGCAGCTGATTAGTACCACCTGTTGCTTGTTACCCTGTTATTAGTGTGTGTGTGTGTGTGTGTGTGTGTGTGTGTATTTAGTTCTGCTTCTTTCACTGTGAGTACTGAATGAGTAACTCCTGCATTACTGACTCAGGAAATGCATGACCTTGTGTTTAGGCCTCTCAGGCTTTCACTTTTCCTGTGTTTTGATCTTTTGCTTGTTTTTTTTTTCGCATTTCATCAAATACACGTTATTCAAACACATCCAACCTCAACGTCCTGCGTATATATATATATATATATATATATTACAGAGCAGAGGCTTTAATCCCGAAATCACACACGTCAGTACTCAGAGCTCAGACGTAACTCCAGAGTGAAGCGCTACTCAGAAGCTACGTCCGAGGGCGGAGTTTGTCTGAAACAGGGCGTGTCTCAGTTGCGCTCGAGTCTGATCTTGAGCTTAAGCGCATGTTTCCTGCGTGATTTCGGCTCGAGTGAGGAGCAGGGTTAAGTCCAGCGCCGCCGTCTGACTGCTTAATATAACCACAGCACCTTTAGCATTACTGTCACAGACGTCTCCTATTTCACTTCCTGCTCCTGCTCTAAAGACACCCCATGATCACTGTTCACACCTGTTTCTTGTTATCCGTCTCGTGTTGTCTCATTAGTGCTCATTAGTCTGTGTAGTGTATGTGTAGCCTTCACATTGTACATCTTTTTTTATAAAGTCGGATTAGAGCTAATCTGTGGCTTCCTGTGTGCTAAATCTCCTTGTTCTTCTGGTATTTTAGGAGATTTTAGTGTTGGCCCTCATCCAGTTTTAGACTTTAGATGGGTTTCCATTTCATGACCTTGGACTTGAGTTAACGTGGTTTACTGAGGATTTCATACAGAAAATTCAGTATTTAGACATAACTACTGACTTAAGCACTGTTCAGAAGTTACGCAAGAGTTACACACACACACACACACACACAGACACACACAAGAGGGTTGGAGTAACACTTGAAGAATCAGAAGACTGTAAGTGAATTTTTAACACACGTTATAATTTCATAACCTCGATTTTTATCTCATCACTTCATTACGTTTTGTACACGAGATTTTATAAAAACGAAACGTTAAATAACAGGATGTAAAATGTTTAAAGGCAGTGGTCTAGACACTACTGAAAAACCCCATCTCAGACACTTCCACTCGAGAAAATTCAGAAATATCGTGCAGGTGATTTCAACCATCTGAATGTGGTGCTTCAGTGCGTGCGTAACCTGACTCTGAATACCCAGAACTCGCTGACTCTGCCAACGTTCTCTGCTCCTGGGATTAAAATAAAGAAGGTTTAAAAATGAATTAGCTGCAGCATTGATACACTTTCGATTATGTTTAGCTGTGGGGTGCTGGAAAAGTGTAAAACATGGTGCCTTTGCTCGACGCGTTTTAAAAGCCCAGTCATGTGCATCAGTAATTGCTCCCTGTAGTCTACAGTATATCAGCTGAGGTTAAAAAAGACCTCAGCTTGTGCCCTACGTAGTGCACGACGCCCTCTGCATACAGAACAGACTGCCATAACAGCTGCAGCACAAATGCACTCTCTAATCATCTCAAAAGTAGATTAAGAGCCATTTATACATCCGCAGATGGTGTTTAATTTACACTATGTGCACGCATTGAGTTTGGAATAGGCGAACGTGTGTCAACTTTACTAACGCAGTCTCCGGAACGCAGTTTTTGTTAGCGTTAGGTTTAGAAGACTGCAGCTAACGCTCGCGCAGCCTGGTGTGTATTATATGCAGCTGTTATAAATATTTATGCGCGCGGCTTTCTGACGACGACAAATGCAGATTGCCCCTTCTAGAAGATCCACAAATAGTGAGTTTGACTAATATTGTGCGTCCTTGAATCCATTCTCATTATTTATTCAGGATCACATTACGTATTGATAAAGAGCACGGGAAGGAAGAGAGAGCGGTTCACACATCATCAGGGCCTAAGTGTGAGGATGCATGCTGTGTTCCTCCTGCACCTTCTTCATCGCTTGTTGAATAGTAAATGTTGTAGTAGCCTTTAAGCCTCTGGCAGATTCTTATTTATTTATTTATTTATTGATTGATTTTTCCCTGCGTCCATTTTCCGTCCATCTCACAACAGATCGGGAAGAAATGCTTTACTCGCGTCACTGGCAGATTATCAACCTGTCCATGGTGTGTAATTCCCATTAGCTGTTATAAGCTCTGCCTGATTAAAGTACTTCAGCTACTATCTAATATCGCTCTATGCGGAGAAGATTTCATTTGTTTGTCCATAAGATTTCCTCTAATGCAATCAACCACCGTAGCAAGTAAAGAATAAAGCACCCCGTGTGGTGCTGTTATAGGAAAATAATAAACGACATGGTGGTGTGATGAAGTGGAGTGCCGAAGTTGAGTATTTTCCCGTAACTGCACGCCGCGGATGCTAGTCCACTTGGAGTTCAGGCTATCTGTCCTTCTGGCTGTCTTCAGAAAGCTGTTTCCTGCGTGCGGCTCCGCAGTGAAGAGCGGCGCCGTCTCTCTCCGCTCCGCTCTTCCTGCAGATGTGAAACAGCAGAGTGTGAAATTAGCAGAGGCATCGCAAGCCCCTTTGGTGTGTCGAAACCGCCGACAGGCTTTCAGTGTGAACGCGCAGGAGATCTCTCAATCTGTGTACCGCAGGGGAGAGCAGACAGGACACAACACACATCCACACGGCTCCAAATGCAGACAGGATGTTCACTTCACCTCCTTTTCTCTAGGTCACTCTGTTATCCCTCCCGACAGAGCTGATGGAGTGTGTGTGTGTGTGTGTGTGTGTGTGTGTGTGTGTGTGTGTGTTTTGGTCTTGTCTTTACAATAACGTTGCATTAAGGTCTTGTAGCGTATGAGCTCATGAATAATGGCCGAGCAGCATCGTGCTGATGAATATTCCATGTACCGAGTTTTACTTTTTATTTACTAAACATCCGTCGGCCCGAATATCAACCTTATGCCACAGAAATGTGAAAAGACAAGTGAAGATAGAGTGGGAATGGGCATCTGGAGGAAATGTACGCTCTCTCTCTCTCTCTCTCTCTCTCTCTCTGTCTCTCTGTCTCTTTCTCTCCCTGTGTCTCTCTCTCTCTCTCTCTCTCTCTCTCTCTCTCTCTCTCTCTCTCTCTCTCTCTCTCTCTCTCTCTCTCTCTCTCTCTCTCTCTCTCTCTGTCTCTCTCTCTCTCTCTCTCTCTCTCTCTCTCTCTCTCT
>CM040986.1:239917-255876 GCA_022985145.1 Pangasius djambal | reverse complement strand
ACACACACGCCCTTACTGAACACACACACGCCCTTATTGAACACACACACCCTTACTGAACACACACACCTCCGAGAAACTAATCCCCCAGAAATAAGAACAATTGTGGGAACTTTTCTTTTTCCCTTTTATAAAGATTTCTTAATAAATTTTCCTTTAATTTTCACCACCAGTTTGTTTGTTTTTAAATGGCTGATTAATGCTATGATGCCGTGAACATGTGATGTCGTTAGACTAGTCATCAGCACCCCGTGGAAAGCTCTTCTTAGTCAGCAGTGAAAACATGAACGCTAGAGGCTCAGCTTATAATTGCACTCATTCGCTTCTCCAAGAGGCTTCGTTAGGATGGAGCACAACGCAACGTGCACCTGAGGGAAGGCTTAAAAACGCTGTAGTTACTGAAAGTGAGCACCATCAGGCCAGGAAACATCCCGTTCCTCTGTTCTTTTATTCATGTTTGTAGCTGCTTTTATCCAAAGTGAGCTATACGTGAGACAGGACAAGCACAGAGCTGAGCGCTGGAGTGGTAAGGGCTTTGTTCAGATGTCCACCACGGCTCATTAACACGGCTGACGTTTAAACTCAGACTCCGCTGATCCTTAGCTGCTCAGGATTTCCTCAGAAGACACTGTTTTGAGGACACGGTACACACCGCTGTAGCACAGCTGGCCGGAGAGAGGAGTACCACACGAATAACATGAGCTCTGAGCTTAAAAATACTTCACTCTGAATTACTGAGAAATGGAGAGCTGAGCCTCTTCCTGTGGTGTTTAACAATGTCAGGGACACTCGAGGACGATGGAGGACTCGTCCATGCAGAAAAACGTCAAGCTCTTTAATAGTTTTGTTCCTGCCTTCTTTCGTTCAGAACACAGATGTTTAATCCAGAGACTAAAACAGACATTTTTCGATTCTTAAAGCATTTCCGTGTTGATTTGGATGCAAGTTTTCGGTCGTTATCTTGCTCCTGGCTCCTGCCCTTAACCTCCTGGCAGAGGCAAGCAGGTATTAGCTGAAAAAATCCTGATGCACTGATACAGAATTCCGAACTATCAGCTACTATACAGCTGCAAAGCATCAACAGTATTTTACACTGTAGATATTTTAGGTATCGGATGCTTTTCCTTGTATGCAGTCTGTCTGTCTCTCTCTCTCTCTCTCTCTCTCTCTCTCTCTTTTTTTTTTGATAAACATGATCATGGTGCTCATGGCCAAAGGTTCGATTCTGGTGCTATTTCGCCACAGTAATGAAGATCAGGCAGCACAGAAAATGCGATTAAGAGCTTTCTCGTTTAGTTTGAGGAGAACATTGTCGTTATCGTGTGTCTTACACAATTCACTTCACGCATATTCATAAAGTAATGTACAGTATGCTTCATCATTCTTCCAGTTAAGCCTTGTAACTTCTCCAGACCCCTGTGTCACGTCATGAGACGTTCATCTCTAAACTTCTCAATCTCAGCTGCATTTCTGCACTTCAGCCATTACAGGATATCATTCCCTCTCTCTCTCTCTCTCTCTCTCTCTCACTCTCATACAGGACGTTTCAGGACCTGGCGAGACAGGTTGACTTGGATTACGGTACCGTGCGGGACTCGGCGGTGTATGACTACTTCAGAGCCAAGGGCACGAACCCGCTGGAGCAGGACAGCACGTACGCTGAGCTGTGGAGGACCATCAGCAAAAATAACGGCCAGGAATCCTCTGTGTCCAGTCCGTCAGAGGGCATCCGCAAGGTAAACAACACGAAACGTGACTTCCTCTATCTCTTTATGTCTCTATACAGTAAACCAATGCACTGTTGAACTCTGGATTCTGATTGGTCAGAAGGTATTGATTAATTTTCTACAGTTTTCATGTATCTGGTGTAATATGTTATTGTTTCCATAGTAACAGCTCATTTACAGGGACTTATACATCGGATGTTCCACATAAATGGAGTGTAATATTTGATGTTATGTGAGGAGATATTTATTTATGTGTTTATGTAACATTTATGGAAGGAGTCTCCAGTGTCAGCGCTTTAACTTTAGCTGTAACTTTAAGTTTTCTGACATCTTCAGGACAGAGGAGTTTACGCTTTGCAGGTTTACCTCTTTTTGTCTTATTAACTTAATAAGAGAGAGAGAAGCTGGCGAGGGAAGGACTGTTTATAGCTGCTGCAACGTAAGTGACAACAGGAACTCGTTTCACTGATGTTCAACAGCATTAAACGTACAGGAAAACCTCCGTATCAGCTGTTTCGGTTACAGCAGTTTCACGTAACCGCGGTTGACCATGGTCCGAAAAATGTAAGCAGAAAATTCCAGAAATACAGTAAACATTCATAATTTAAAATGCGTGTCGTTCGGAGTAACGTGGCGTTAATCGGCCCTTTGTCCGGCGCATCCACGATCGTATCCGGCGATCCATCTACCAGCTGTTAGTCACTTTAGTAGCCGTCAGGGTTAACAGATCAAGTCTCACGGCCCCAAAGCACAAGCGCAGCGATACTGGCAGGGAGACGTCGTAACGCTCTTCCTTTAAGCCAAAAGGTGAAAATGTATTATTAGTTATTGTTGTTAGTTTATAAATTAACCTTTATCATGGTACAGTATGTGTATACTTCATAGGGATGTACAGTATATAGTATTCGCTTGTAATCTCTAACCCGCGGATGCGGGGGTCCTACTGTAACTATAATTGGATAAAAAGTGTCACATAATAAGTGTTCTTAAACACACCGTTTAAAATAATGTAGTCTGTGGCACGTTGTTGTGCTACGGAAGGAATTACACGCTTGAAGAAAAAAAAAAAAAAAGTTGATAATATTTTGGTCTGGAAGAAAATCTCCACGCGCCGGAGCTGTGGTCTTTTCTCTCCTTTTCTTTCCTTTTCTTTCTTTCTTCCTCCCACACACGTTCACACTCGTTATTCTGATGAGCTGATGAAGCTTTTTAATGAATGGCGTTATTATGAGTGCTGTTATTTGTCAGGCCCTGTGTCAACTTTGGTATTTGGTAAAGAATGCATTAATACCACGACCTCCCTGTCCACCTCTTCATTCTGCACAGAACTGTTTCTGTGTTTCTCTGTTTTTCCGAGCCTTTGCACGAACACTCGTAACAGCAGCTGCTTTTGGTTTAGGTGTAGTGCGCTGTTCTCGTTATTTGAGCGAACGCATACGCAA
The DNA here is from genome assembly GCA_022985145.1 of Pangasius djambal. Lineage (NCBI taxonomy): Eukaryota > Metazoa > Chordata > Actinopteri > Siluriformes > Pangasiidae > Pangasius > Pangasius djambal. The sequence goes on along the minus strand of CM040986.1, from coordinate 252,707 downwards.
GAACACAAAGGCATTAATGACGAAAACAGAAGAAAAGCTGTGAGTCCCTTTCAGCCCGAGTCCTGGGAGCCTGCACACAGCGGATTTTTGCATTGGTACCGGAGATAAGATCAGCTTTAACCTCCGGCAGCTTCTTAATCACTTAAACGGCAACACCGGAGCCCAGACTCCACGGCTGCGCTGCTTTACTGTAATTACTGTGACATTATCGTCTAGTGGCTGGCGCGAATGTGCTGTGACAATGAAAACTTTGTGCAAAAACCAGTATTATAATACTGAAGGTATGTGCATGTACATGAAGTGCTCCCAGGAAGGTTAACATTACGCTAACTAGAACTGATTAGAAGCTGGTAGTAAACATTAGCATTAGCACTGCTTTCCCACGAGTGTCCGTTTTCCCCTTGCAGGCGAAGAAAGGCCCTTACGCGTTCCTCTGGGACATGGCAGTGGTGGAATACGCGGCGCTGACGGACGACGACTGCACCGTCACCGTCTCGGGCAATAGCATGAGCAGTAAGGGTTACGGCATCGCTCTGCAGCACGGCAGCCCGTACAGAGACCTCTTCTCCCAGAAGTAAATATCCACCCGACCCCTCGCTCCCTCCCCTCTTCCTTCTCCTCTAATTCTTTCCTACTTTCACTACAGTCAGCTGCGCGTGACGATATATGCCTGGAAAACCGAGCAGCGAATGAAAGGAAGCTGTTCGCTAGATGTCGACGGACCTGAGCTACAGAAGGAAGATGAAATAATGAGACATAGTACATGGGTTATTTGAAATCTGAAATCGGAAACAAGTGCTTTTGGTAACCATCAAGTGTCTAAATTGGAAGGAACTGATAGCGACACATCATTACCAAATAAATGACTGCCACTTTTCGTTGAGTGCAGAGCTTTGATTTGTCACTCGCAGTTTTGCGGCTCGGAGTTTTTACTCATTATAAATCGATCCGTTTGTGAACGTAACAGATGCAGGCGGATTATACAAATCTCCACATAATTGCTTGTAGACAATTAAGACTGCGTGATGATCTTTCTCGTGCATTTGGGCAGCCAGGAGAGCTGTTTTTGTCTCTCAACTGCCTTCACACGATTCCTATTGATCGATCAAGAATATCCTAGCATGACTCAACAGCCTGCAACACAGACTGCCAGTGATTACTGTTTGTTGGGAGCTTACGTAATTCTCTCAGGTCCTTACAGGAGTGTGAAATGTTAAGGAGAACTTTATAACATTGCAGTTTAACTCTCCTACATTCGTACCTCGTTAACACTTCAGTCTAGAACGCTGGATCTTGAAGATGAGTAATTACCAATAAAAGTAACGGCTGTCACACCGCTGTGAAGGCAGGACAGTAATCGCTCTACTACAGAACCATTTCATTTTTTATTTTTTACCCCACATGCTGAATTCTGATTGGTCAGAAGGTATTAAGTCAAGTGTTCAATATATTTACCGACAACCAGCTTTAACAAGGCAGGTTTGGAGGCTGCGGTGCATGCTGGGAAATGGAGTCTGTAGACTGGGTTAACGTGACACCAGCGAAGATAAACTGCGATAGTCTACATGACTAGAAATGAAATGAAGAACAGTAACGTATGGTTAGAGTATTGATTATATATTAAACCCCAAAGCCTGATGTCATCAAAATGAAAGTGAAAAAAAAATATATATGGGATTTCATTGGCGACATTCTCGAAACACTTCCTCTTAGTTCAGATATTTCATAAAGATCTCTCGTTTCAGGAATCCAAACCCCGAGTGAATCTAATGCTAACACCCCGAGGGGCAGCTGGGAGCAGCTCGGTGGCTAATAGGCCCGTGGACCAGCGTGTCATCTTCTGTAGAGAGAGGGATTCATCTTACTTTCCCCTTTTCTCTCCCATCATCCTCCATTCGCACGTTGTTCCCATTTATCTGCAGCTCGCTCTAATGATTCACCGCGTTCCTCTTTCCAGCCTGGAAATTGCTTGGCTTTTTCACACGCTAGCAGCTGATAAAGATAGCGTACAGTCTCACTCTCTGTTGGTTTTTTTTTTTTCTTCTTCTTCTCTAAAGCCTCTAATTAAACATCTCCATTTGTTTGATTTGAATTTCCTTTTGTGTGCGGCTTAGACATTTTTCAATTCATTTACACTTGAAGAAGAATTACACACAGTTATTTACATTTGCCGGCAGAACGTAGAGACGTGCACGTTGGTCATTTTAACAGCTCAAACATTCGGCAGAACGAGTGAGTCTATAAATCTATAAACCCGCTGTGTTTACAGCCTCAATGTCATAAAGCCTCTGGCTGCCGAACACCACGGAGGGGTTCTCTCTCTCTGCCCTCTTCATCTTTGCTCCGTGGGTTTAAACGTGAAGCGAAACAGCGTCGAGAAGAACTGAAAAGTGCACCAAGCTCACGTCATCTGCCTAATAAACGCTATCTGATTAAATATACACGCAGACAGTGTGCTCGATATATATTTCATTACTTACAGTGAGAGAGTGCAGCTCCAGGCACGTGTGGCTGAACGAACGACGTCTCGGCCAACGTGGATTAAAAAACGAATTAAAGATGACGGCCGCATTTCTTAAATTTCACTGTTTGGGAAGGAAACCTATAGAAAACTACCAAAAAAACCAGCCTTAAGCAGATCAGAAATCCACGGCTGTGTGCGCAGCAGCTTTACTTTCACTTTTTGAAGACTTACTGAGATAAGGAAATGAGTTTTTCATTGCTGTGGTTAAAAAAATAAACAGGATTTAAATTCCTGCTTGGTTTAATTCCACCAGAATTCAGAAAAGATCATAAGATCATGTTTCTGCTACCTCTTTATCTGAAATTCGCTGGAGTTCAGGCCTCAGAATAACGCTGCTGATGTCTCGCTCACACGCAGTTCTGACCCAAAACCTGAAGTAAATGAAGTTTGTTGTAACCACAAGGAAACACTTTCTGCAGCTACATACACTCAGACGACGCAATGCAAATCAGTGGCAATATATAAATCTGACATGATGAGATAATAAATCTGCGATGTCTCGAAGACAAAAATACTTCTGTTCTTTTTCATTTTCTCCGCGTACGGGCGCTCGGATGCGACAGCACCGGAGACGAGGCTCCGACTTTTATTGAGTCTGCTTTTTGTGCCATATCATATTGCAATCTACAGCAAAAAAAAACAAAAAAAAAACTATCCGCTTCATTGGCTTATAACCATAATCAAACCAAACCATTTCTTAATTTCTCAGGCCTAAACACAAGGTAGAGGAGACGGTCTGCCGAAAAGCTGCCAGTAGAGCACTACGCCAAAAAAACTGGCCCCCTCGAAGAATTAATAATCCGAACGGGCCACTCATAGAATCAAGTTAAGCCGAGTCTGAATACAGAAAACGTACCTTACGTAGATATTGACGTGTCTTTCGACGTTAAACTCTAAATGCAGCCCTAGTCGCTAAAAAACATCTCGAAGAAGACCGCAGCTTGGGAAAGACTGTGGACTAGTTCCTGCCTTCGCTGTGGACTGCCGCTTCCTGCAGCAGCACCCTAATGACCTGTTCATATAAAATCCAGTGAAATCTGCTATTTTTGGAAATTCTGTAACCGTTCTGCTGCTGTTTCCCCTCAGGATCCTGGAGCTGCAGGAGAAGGGAGACCTGGACGTGCTGAAGCAGAAGTGGTGGCCTCGTTCAGGTCGCTGTGACCCGGGCAGCCAGCGGGGGGCGCCGGCCGACGGCCGCTCACTGAAACTGCACAGCTTCGCCGGCGTGTTCTGCGTGCTGGCCGCCGGGCTCGTGCTGGCCTGCCTGGTGGCCGCCCTCGAGACGTTCTGGAGCAGCAGCAGCAGCCACTGCCGGCGAGAGCAGCCCAAAGAGGTGACCGAGCACAGGGCCGGGAGGGCTGACGATACTGCCACACTCTACTTTACGGATCCGGCCGCAGACGCGAGCCCAGACTTAGTCGAACTCCAGTACACGCAGTTATAGATGTGCTCTGCTGAAATCAAAATTGGTCCCTTTCCATCTCAAAACAAACAAACAAACAAACCAAGACGTCATTTTGTTGCTCGTCACGTCCACATTCCCCCCTTTCACGCCAGGCACTGTGGCATGTAATATTTTATTTTTAATACAGCACTATTGCACTCATTATACAGAAACTGTAGCACTGATTTATTTACATTTATTTATAGACTGCAAATCCTTTTTTTTTTTAAATCTCCAGCGTAGAATGTGCTGCCGTCTCGTAGCTGCCTTTTTATTCACCTTCACACAGTCTTTACAGAACAAGCTCTAAATTATTCTCCTGAGATGAGCTCAGAGATTTGGACATTTGTTGTTCGGTCATTTTTGACATCCTTTTTTTTGAAATAAATAAATAAACCGTGTTTCATTATTAACAATTCATATGCGCCATCATAATTAAACGATTACTTCATCCATCAAATCGGCTTGAGAGCAGCGCGTGCTTCTTGCATCACACACTGTGAAAAGTGCATGTAGTAGACTACAGAGGCTTGACATGGATCCATAAACTAAAGTGTGGTCAAAAAGGATGTTTGCATGGGTCAGAACCCACTGAAGCAACCAGACGTAGTCAGTCAGCCCCAGTGCTTTTAATATGTCAATGTGGAGAGTTGAAATTTCTCTTTACGTCTTTTTTTTGTTATTCTTCTTGATATGTTTATGATCTTGTGCAGGTTACTAAGGATTACAGAGTGAGAAGGGTTTCAGATCCATTGAGATATAATGATATTGCTACTGCTTCATCGGAGGGGAGCAAGGACATTTGGACAGACAGAGAGAGAGACTGGGATGAAACAGAGGCTATTGACACAGGTCAGAATAGAACTCGTGCTGTCCGAACGGGTCGAGTATGAGGGGCGGGGCAAGGGAGGAAAAAAAACAAAAACAGGGGTCATTAGAAATATGGAAGAATTGTGATCCCTTCTTGTATTCTGTTTTAGCTCCTGTGATTAGATTAACAATGCTTAATTCATCTAGAGATCAGCTGTTGCTATTCAATCACACCAATACCAGCCCTCCGAAAATCATTTTCAGTAATGATATACACTACTGTGCATAAGTATTCACCCCCTTGAACTGTTTTTTTCCCCCCCGCATGTTGTAGTATTACAACCTGGAACTGAAGTGGACTTAAATTGTTGGCCTGGGTCATCGCTTCACGTCCCCACCACTGGGACGTGTCTCTTTCTGATGTTCTTGTCAAAACTGCTCGATCCCTGTCAGACTGGTGAATTTTGAGTCTTGCCGCAGACTCTCAATCAGAATAACACAGTCAGGTTTTTGTTCTCGATTAAGATCATTGACATGTTGGATGTTGAAGCTCTGCCCAGGTCTCAAGGTATTACTTCTAGGACTGCCCTGTATTTGTCTCCATCCATCTCTTCCTCAACCCTGACCACTTTCCCTGTCCCTTCTGATGAAAATCAATCACGTAGCACGATGCTACCACCACCATGCTTCGCAGTGCAGATGGTATTCTCAGGCTGGTGGGTTTCTGCCGGATTAGCACAAAAGATAAAATGTTTTGGTCTCATCAGAGCAGAGGATATTAGGGTCATTTTTTTTTTTTTTTTTTTTTTTTTTTGCTTGAAACGAAATCATTTTTTATTTGTAAATAATTTTGTAATCAATATTGTTTTTTTCTCCACTTCAGAAGGTTTTGTGTAGATTCATGACACAATCCCAATTCAGTACATTTCAGTTCCAGGTTGAAATGTTACAAAATGTGGAAAAGTTCGGGGGGGGGGGGTGAATACTTATGCAAGCCACTGTATACTGAAATATACACTCTAAAGCAGATATTTCAGAAGACAATCAAGCTGAAGATGTTCAAATGTAAAAACACTCATTTCAGCGACTAAACTGCTAGACACTAAACACAAAACCAAAAGAGCAAGAACCAATAACAATATTGTGTGTGTGTGTGTGTGTGTGTGCGTGTGTGTGTGTGTGTGTGTGTGTGTAAATCACAGAAGCCGGAGACATGTGGGTGTAACTACAGAATGTAATGTCTATAGCAGGAGTTAGGCAGGTTGAAGGCAGGTTTTAGGCAGATTCTGTAATCAGGTGCACATCTACAGTGCAGGCTGTGGTCGAAACTACACAATAAAACACACACACACACACACACACACACACACACATGCAAAGCACTAGGAAATAGGGAATTAGAAATACGGTTAAGTGTTGGTGTGGTAACACAGGGAGCTCATGATCATGAGGTCAGGAGGAATACAGGAGACAAGCCAGAAGGCATGTCATGTTCTCCAGGAACGGCGGAGCACAGAGCTCACTGCAGTACACAGTTCGTGTAGGAGCTCCACATTTTATTATCGGAGTAAACTTCTAAAAGGATATTCTTTTTTTCCTTTTAATAAAAACGGCGGATGAGCCAATCAGCGTAAGAATCTGGAATGATTGACAGCTGCATATTAGTGTTCTGAACGTTCTAACATTAACTGACCCCTTGGAAGCCCCGCCCCCTTCCCCCTTCCACCACCTCACGTTAACAATGTTTTTCTGGTCCTCACTCGTCTTCCTGCTTGAAGGACGCGGCATCCTCGCTTTCTGTGCGGAGACGGAGAATGTTTTGAGTTCATTAACACGAAATAAAATCCCTAACATTATTATATAGCTAACATCAGTTACATATATTTATTAGCAGTTCCTCTGAATCTTTATCTTTTAAACGGTTTCAGGCAAAAGGGAAAAACACTGAACGTTTTGAATAAAAAAATTCTACAGTTTTATTACAAATAATTTGAATAGTAGTGAAAGAAAGTAAAGAAAGAACATGTCCATGTAAACTTTTCTAGTATCTATGTGTTAACTAAAATATACGATCGACAGCTAAAACCCCCTACACACACACACACACACGCACACACACACACACACACACACACACACACACACACCTGTTCCTGACTTACACAAGTGATCTGTGAAAGGACTTATTAACCCTATTAATTGGCAGGACTACGCGTTATTCCTCTTGGTGGTTGGCAGGTCTGTTAATGTCGCATCCGGAGTCAGAGGAATTACAGCCCTGGATGGAGGAGGAATCAGGTCAGGGGTTTGCTTCAGGACCTGGAGCTGGAGAGTGAGGGTGGAGATCAGGGACGGGGTTTGAGACTGGATCTGGATCTGAGATAAGAGTTGTCTTGAGCAGATAGAGAGATGCTTGGAGAAGGATGACTGGGGGAGACTGGGGAATGGGTCAGGATGTGTGGGGGACACTGAGGGTCGATACTGAACCAAGGCCAGAGATCACGTCTGTTAGTCTGTTAGTCAAGTCTGAATCATTGTTTTGATTCGTTTGCTATTTGGTTTGGATTCCCACTGCACATAATTAAACAAAAATAAATATCAAAAAAAAAGACAAACGTTGTCTGAGGTGTGTGTAAGGCTGAAAATGTCCTCATAAAACCCTTTCATTCAGTGCTCAGAAATATACAGAGAAGTTAAACAAGCCTTTACCAAGTGTGCATCCCCTGAGCATGGACAACACGGAGCTGGTGCTAAATAAACTATAAGATTATAGCAGATAAGCAGCTATAAAAGTTTACACACCCCTGTTAAAATGCGGGGTTTTGTGAAGCAAAGGAATGACACAAAGATAAATCACGCCAGATCTTTTCCCACCTTTAATGTGAAATTACAAAGTATACAAATAAAGTGAAAAACAATCAGAAACTTTTTAGGGAAAAAAGAAAAGTGAAAAACTTACAATAACCTGGCTGCATAAGTATACACACCCCTAAGCTAATTTTGATTTTATTGCACCATTCAGGCTTTTTGGCTCAGAGTCGATCAGCACATCTTCACTTGGCAACATTTTCTCACTCTTTCTTTCAAAAACATTCAAGATCCGTCAGATTGTGAGGGCGTCTCCTGTGTACAGCCGCTTCAGGTCTGGGTTCTGGCTCGGCCGTTCAGAAACATTGATTTCTTTTGGTTAAGCCGTGTATTTGTTGATGTGGATGTGTGCTTTGGGTCGTTGTCGTGCTAAAAGGGGAAATTCCTTTTCATCTTCAGCTCACTAGCAGACACCTGAAGGTTTTGCACTAAAATCGACTGGTATTTGTAGCTGTTCATGATTCCCTCCACCCTGATAAAAGCCCCAGTTCTGGCTGAAGAAAAGCAGCTCTAAAGCACGATGCTGCCACCACCGTGCTTCGCCGTGGGTGTGGTGTTCTTTCAGTGATGTGGTTTTTTTTGCATCAAACACACCTTTTGGAATTTTGGAATTATTACACCTTTTGGAATTGGTCTCATCAGACCATAACACATTTTGCCACATGGTTTGGGGTGATTTAGTTGAACTTGGATGAGAAAGTGCTCCCGTCTAGCCGCCCGACCCCACAGCCCAGACACATGACGAATACGAGAGACTGTTGTCGCATGCAGGGAGTAATCAGTGCTTGTCAGATGTTCCTGCAGCTGCTTTATTGTTACTATAGGTCTCTTGGCAGCCTCCCTGGTAAGTTTTTGTCTTGTCCTTTAGTCAGTTTTGGAGGGACGTCCTGTTCTTGGTGATGTCACTGTGGTGCTCCATTTTCGCCACTCGTTGATGATGACCTTCACGGTGTTCCATGGTACATCTAATGTTTTGGAAATTCTATAATACCTCTCTCCTGAGCGATGCTTTTCGACAGTAGGACCCTGTACAGACTTTGTAAGCTCTTTGAGGAACACGGCTTCCGCAGTTGGTGAAGAAAATCCTACAGAAACAGCTGGTCTTTATTCGGGGTTAATCAGAATAATTTCACTGACAGCTGTATGATGATTAGTTTTGAACATGAGATTGAATGTGATTGGATCATTCTGAACACAGCCACACCCCCAGTTATAAGAGAGTGTGCATACTTACACATCCAGGCTGTTCTAAGTTTTTTTATTTTTCCAATTTTTCTCTCTTTTTCCTATTTCTCCTGAAATGTTTCTGATTGTTTTTCACGTAATTTTTATACGTTGTAATTTCACATTGAGGATAGAAAAAAGTTCCGATATGATTTAATGTTTCATTTTTTTTTTGTACATCACAAAAACCTGCCATTTTGTGTATCAAATCCAGAGTTCGTTAAGGTTTTTGCTGTTGCTCGTCAGTCGCATGGCGTTTCTGGAGCGCTACAGCTCTGTGACACGTTTGATTCACTTCCTGCAGTGAGTCAATTCAGAGTCAAATCACTTACTCACTAGAGATTAATTGTAAGCGGACTGAGACGACCTTGCTCAGACTGAGACGAGTGCGATTGGCCAGAGGAGTAGAACACACCGGGGCTCCATTCAGAAAGAAAACTAAGCACTGTGTGTGTGTGTGTGTGTGTGTGTGTGTGTGTGTGTGTGTGTGTGTGTGTGTGTGTGTGTGTGTGAAAGCACTGTAAGAACTCTTGTACCAGTGAAACTTTTCATTAGTTGAGTTCATTTTGACTTGGGTGCACACCATCAGTGGAAATAACCGGAACACCCTAAACTGGTTCTCGTCCAAGTGAACTGGTTCAGTTTGTTACTAGTTGGAACTAGTTACTAGATGGTAAAGGTAGATTCATTGCTAATGTACATCGTTTGGGTCTTGACACGGCTCGACTACACTAGGATAAGCATAGTAAATCGGTGTGTCGGGAAATATAATAATGTGGAACAGGTACATACGGAGGCTGTACTCGTGGCGCTTTGTATAGTGCTCGTCCAACAAGATGTTAGAGCAGATCATGTATTAAAATTGTACATATGTGAGTTTATCTCTCGAATCGGCAAGAAGATTTCAATGACGTGGCCTTAAAAGAAAACCGAATAAATAAACAAGGACAGGATAAATTAATGCATGTACAGAGTTTGCGGGAGAAACAGTCGCTCTAATATCACAGCCTGTACTCATTTATCATTATGATGTATAAACAAGCTCATAATTCACCGCTGAAGCATAAAAGCTCTCAGTAAATCATCTTCGGGAACATTGGATCCAACTTGAGTCTAATCGTAATAAAATAAAATTGCTTTTATGATGAGCCAATGATAGGATTTGACGAAATACAGATCCCCTGACTCTTGTCTAATTTTATATCCATGCTTCAGTGTTATTTCACATTTCGTCCTGATCCCTAATCCTGGTCTCGCTTAGCTAACACGTTTTCCTGTCCTCTGGCCAAATTTGATTTCAAAGTGCACATTCTATACATCTCCCTCAATTCGAAGCTATGCAGGCAATTCTGACTGGGCCTTTTATTGCGGAACTTTGACCAACGAGAAAAACAGAGCAAAAAGCGAACGCGAGAGAAAACGAATTGCGTGGAGCTTCAGAGTTCTCAGAAAACCTCCCTCCCTTCCCTTCTCTCTTCCTTCTCTCGCCCTCTCCAGGACAAGGAGGTGAACCTGGAGCAGGTGCATCGGCGCATGAACAGTCTCATAGACGAGGACATGGCACACAAGCAGATCCCCGGGCCGTCTATCGAGATCTCTGCCCTGGACATCGGTGGCATGCAGCCGGGCCAGGCGGCACGGGAAGCTGGCCGGGATTTCGCGGGCACGGCTCTATCCGTGAGCACCTTTCTGCCAGAGCAGGCCCATGGGGTGGGCAGGACACTGGCACCAGGGCCTGGCACTGCGCTCCCCCTGCCCCTGGGCAGCTCCACCATGCCCTCCTCCATCCAATGCAAACACAGGGCCCCCAACGGGGGTCTCTTCCGGCAGAGCCCCGGCAAGACGCCCATGCCAATGCCCTACCCACCAGTGCCAGGAGGACCCATCCCCGAAGCCATTGAACACACCCATAGCACGTCCATCTGAGCAGCTTTCTTGTGGGAAGAAGCAGGCCGTGGCAGTACGATTGGGGTTGTAATGTATAAAAAGAACAAAGAAAAAAAAAAAAAAACACACACACACACACACACACACACGTAAGGGTGGAGAAGATTTTTAATATAGATACAAAAAAAAAACCCAACAAAAAAGATCTTTTCTTGTAAATATTTGTAAATAACAAAAGAGCGAAGTGAGTTAAAGTGTATTTTGAATATTCTCAATTTTTGGAGTTGAGTTACAAAAAAACAAAACGAAAACGAACAAAAAAAAAAAAAAAGAAACTATAACGCGGACTTTAAAAAATGACTGTTTAAATGGCTTTGTAAATTTTGTTCTCTATGGATAAAGACGCAAATTCATTGTGATTGTTTTCTAAGTGCCGAAATAAAAAAGATGTCTCTCCACAGTTTGTTGCTAGATGATCACACATTTCAGTTCATTCTGAATCATAATGAGGATTAATGCATCCATTTTGCACCCCCTTTTTTTAACGTGTGTTTACAATCACACTCATTCTTTAGTCTCCAAGAGCATCGTCTCTGTTTGGATGTTCAGCTGTTTTTGATTTTCGCTCTCTTTAACAAGGCAGATTATCGATGGTGTAAGCGTTAGCGTCGGGGCTGAGAGCCGTGTTCAGCGCGAGGCCTTGAGCACAAGTTTCCTGACGGAGAAAGCGAAGAAAAATCTCTCATGTGTTATTGGAGCTGTTCTGTTTTACCAATGTGTGGCTGCTTGGTCAATGCAAATTGTGTGACAATAGTGATAACTTTTATTTTTCATATGTGTGTGATGATATAACATATGTAACATACAGAGATATTTTCCTTCAGAGTAAACTGCGAAGAAAGAAACGGTTTTATCATTCACAAACTCTGTAAAGACAAATCTAAAATATAAAAGGTATGAAACAATACATGCTGTGATATATATTTTCTTTTCTTTTTTTTTTTTTAACTGGAAATGAGCGTACGGTCCTGCAAAGCAGAAAACAGGACTGTGTCAAGTATTTTTTTTATGAGGAAGATGTGTGTGTTTTTTTTTGACAGGTTCTGTCCCCGGACGATTATCACTGACTCTGCACCACAATACGATTTTCCCCCAGAAATAGGAATCGTGGAACTGCACTTATAGTCCTTGTCTTTTATATTACTGTGTAATTGCTTTTGCTTTGTTTCCACCTCAGCCTGAGAATCAGTCCGTGTTTCCTTTAACCGCGCTTCCTCCATCAGTAGTCAATCAGTGGTGATGGAGGACAGGCCAAATATCTGACAGCGGCTGTAGATGTATGCGCTGTTATCCCTAAAGACTCCACCGACTCTCTCCCGCTCAGAGGTCAAATAAGGACATTCCCTTTGCTGAGTAGAGGGACGTCCTGGCACCAGCGCTGCACGTGTTCAGTCAGTAATCACGGCCTGAAGATCTTGTGTACGTTCAAGTAGTTTCCAATGTTAACCAAAGCGATATCATATGACACTGTGTTCCACCGTGAAACGCCGTCCGCTGGTGGAGACGACGATGTCCGACCCTCTCGTAGGGACGGCCGTGTGCTCACTGCTTTTACTGCCCGACTCCCTTACTCAATTGGAGGAAAGAAAAAAACCAGGCGATTAAAAGAAAGGAAGAAGTCTATCACAGTGCAGTCTGTAACATTACACCAGAGGGAGACTCTTATTTTGTTTATGAATATGCTGCTTGGAGTTTCTTAATTCTTTAATAAAGAAATATGGTTTACATGCTTTTGAATGATGGCTGATGAGTCGTACAGCGATGAACATTTGAGCGGATTATTGGAGGTTGTAGGTTTGCATTTTTACACACTGTTTAAGGTTTCTGCAAACACGGAGGCAGCTACTGCACCGTGAGCATTCGTGCAATACGCAACATACGCAGCATTCGCAACATATGCAACATACGCAGCATTCGCAACATACGCAACATACGCAACATTCGCAACATACGCAACATTCGCAACATACGCA
>CM040986.1:218524-229326 GCA_022985145.1 Pangasius djambal | reverse complement strand
TACACACAGACTACACACAGATTATAAACAGACTACACACAGACTACACACAGACTACACACAGATTACACACAGGACAGATTGAATGCAGAAGATTTGTTAAATAGCACAGAATGAATCTGTCATAACATTAATGAAATGAAGCTGAGGTTATGTCTCTGCATGTTTTCTAGTTTCTGTATGTCTCTCTCTCCCTCTCTCTCTCTCTCTCTCTCTCTCTCCACCTCATTCAGGATATTCTGAGAAGGGAACTGGATTTGCGTGGGGATTGGCAGGGAAAGATCTCATTGCATTAGAATAATATAAAACTTGCACTGACATGTTTGTCCTTTTAGAGTTTTTGCCCATTGTGGTGTTTTGTCACATTTTTGCCTTCTCTACTGTTCAATATTATTCCTGGGGCATTTGATGTAACAGTTTAGAACATAATATTGCCACCTTTTGGGCTGGTGTGCTCATGATTTCCAAATCATTTTGTGCTTTGGTGCGAATAGTGAAGTTTTAGAAAAAGCAATTGGTATGGACAGGATTTTTTGGGAAAAAAAAACAAACAAAAAAAAAAAACAGAAGAGCAAAAACTATGTTTTCAAAAATAGCTGTCTGAGTCCGAGTCTCCTGCAGGTCTAATTAATGCGGCCGTCTACTCGAGCTTTCTGCCCACATGCAAGAGTGAATGCTAAGTGTGAGAAGACTGTGACCTTTGACCTTTACCTCGGCTTAGCCATCCCTGCTGCTGTAAACAACCTGCCAGGATGAGATCAATAATCCAAACTGGAAGCTGTGGATTCTGACAAACCATTAAAGTTTGATTTGATTCATCAGAAGAAAAAAAAAAAGCCTAGCTGGAAAGTACAGCTTATGGAGAGAAGCTTCCAGAAAAGACACATGAACTCCACATGTGAAGTTTACACATGCTCTTCTTACACTTATATTATGTTTCGCACATTTTCCCCATGTAGTGTAAAAGGAAATAATTATAAAACAGCATCTTTCCGTCTCTGTATCCATGTATTTCGGTTTCTGTCATCCTGTTTATTCAGGATCTTATTTATCCTGTGCTGAAATGCTGGAGTCAATATTACGCACGAAGGTGAGCAAATGCAGTGTGTGCTGTGTAAATGACACGCGGTGTGTATTCGGCTTCGCTTCAGCACCGCCGTTTCATTTTCTTTACTTCTACACTTCATGCTACTTCGGTGAGTGGATTTCTTTACCAGGGATCCAAAAGTCACATTAATATGTATTGTAGGGAAAGTTCCTGGTATTCAGAGTTGGCTTACGCAGCTGCTTAAGTGGATTTTCTGAGCTCCAGATTCAGATTATTAAAATCACCTGCGTGTAGTTCACGTCCCTGAGGTTTTCCAGATTGAGGAGCAGCATCCGAGATCAGCGTCGACATCATCGCCTTAAAACACAACCACTCGCCTTTAAATCTGAAAAAATAATCAGGAAGAAGGAACCTGTTTTTTTTTTTCTTTGCTGTCATATGGAACATGGTGTAACATAAAAACAAGAGAGAATCTAAAGATGAAAATTAAAAAGTCTAATATGATGATATCTGAGTGAGAAGATGGCGAGAGTTGAAATAAATCTAACAGGAGTCTCGTATATCAGCAGTAGGTCACTGCATGAATAGAGCTGGCTGTAACTCTCACATTAATCACCGCTTTAATTAAACAAAATGGCTTCCACACTCACTATTCAGCAGCACATAGAATAGCACTTGATCCAGCGCAGGCCGTTAGTTTACGTTTGATTATTTTATATCGAGCTCTGACAGTTACTCGAGCGCGGCTTAACGAAGCCACGAGACTCTAAATCGAGATGATGAAATCGTAACGTGTGTACGAGATGTTGGAGATTTTATGCTGATTTGTTGAATTAATAAAGTCGGTGTTTGTGTTCATTCGATGCTCTGCTGTAAAGAAATGTGTCCACGGTGTGAAGGATAATCTGACCTAGCGCTCATCAGCTACGCCTACAGAGAAACTTTAACTTCATGCATCACTTTATCTATAAAATATTCACTGCTCCAGATAAGCCGTGATTAAGACGCGGCTCCTCTGAATGGCATTCTATTGATTTTTGTATTTTCCTGTTCATTATGGATCTGTTTGCTGTCTATTTGTATGCTTTGGTTGATCATTTGCCAAAAGTGGATGTATACCAGTTCTGCATATTTGTTTATTGTTGTCCTTTTGGAATGATGGTTAAAACAGAGGTATTGATTTGAAATCTCAGCTATTTGTATATCTTCTGAGATAGAGCAACAACCAAATATGTGCTGAATAAAATCGCACCTCTCTTTCACAAAAAATACCCAACTAAACCGACTTTTACAAACATTGTAGACAGCTCATATTTATCCACTAAAACAACTGTGAGTCGTTATGTTGAAACCTTACCACAAGCGTAGAGTCTAAAAATCCTAGATAGTTTTAAAGTAATAATAATGAACAATTCCGGCTCGCATCAGGATTGTACTCTTCCCACCCGGAGGACCCTGAGAAGGTTTCTCCAATCCGGACCCTGACTCTGAACTCACACACCTACAGTGCAAGTAGTCCAAGTCGGATTCTCCGTACGAGTTGTTACTATAGAAACATTAATGGGCGCATTAGTATAAACTGTTACAGTCAGAAATATTGACTGGAGAATTCATAGCGTTATGGTACAAATAAAGTAAACATTCTCCCCCCCAAAAAAGCTCAAATTAAATCCCATTGACTACTCAGATGTTTGCTTTTATCTAGCTAAACATGCACTTGAGTTGCAGATCAACAGAGGAAAGATTTTTATGTTTTATGATTGATCATTAATGTGAGAAGTGTGATCAGGGAGTTGTAATTATCCCTATGCGCTCATGCATGGTGCTGGATGCAGGATACCACTGGGCCGAAATGAGATCCAGCTCACTCGATCAATCAATGCCACATTTGGATGAAGATCTGTGAGGTGCTAATGTAGTGATTGATCTTCAGATCCAAGTGGGAGTGTAGGGAACAAAGCAGAAGAACAGATTTACTGTACGTCTTAAGAGATTGAGAAGAGTGGGCGATGTCTGTAATGTTTTGATTGATCTGTAATGGATTCTTTGATATCCTGATGGATGAGATGAGCCAGAGATGGGATTTCCACTTAAGCTGAATATTATTATATGATATATAATATTATTATCTCCAGCAGCAATGCTTGGCCCTGCTCATTACAATCCAGGGTGGTGTTTTTAGTCAAATGCCAGTCGTATATGTATCAAACATTTATTCATGTATCTGCAGGAAGCCGCCAGGGTCGCAGTGGACCTGGAGTGTATTGCAGGAAGATTGGCCGTGAGGCGGGAACACACTCTGGATGGAGCAGGAAGATTGGCCGTGAGGCGGGAACACACTCTGGATGGAGTAGGAAGACTGGCGGTGTGTCAGGAACACACTCTGGATGGAGCAGGAAGACTGGCGGTGTGTCAGGAACACACTCTGGATGGAGTAGGAAGACTGGCGGTGTGTCAGGAACACACTCTGGATGGAGCAGGAAGACTGGCGGTGTGTCAGGAACACACTCTGGATGGAGCAGGTAGATTGGCGGTGTGTCAGGAACACACTCTGGATGGAGCAGGAAGATTGGCGGTGTGTCAGGAACACACTCTGGATGGAGCACCGGTCTGTCACAGCGCACCCTGCACCCACATAACTTAGGGGCAATTTAGAGAAATCAATCAGCGTGTTTAACAGCGAGTGTGAGGACGGCCAACCTGAGCGTGTACAGCAGTGTCAGTGAGCATGCCGCGAATGATTAGTACACAAAGATTTTCCTGAGCTTGGACAGATACTGTCAAACACTTCACTTCTGCGAGCACCGTACACTCGTACTCCCCCTTTCACTTGCACACCAGAGGCTACACTCTCTTTTACGCTGAATCAGATCAATCAGCCAATCATGTGGCAGCAGCACAATTCATAAACTCATGCAGATACAGACCAAGAGCTTCAGTGCCAGATGTTTGATGTGAACATTAACTGAGACTCTTGACCTGTATCTGCATGGGTTTATGAATTGTGCTGCTGCCACATGATTATCTGATTGAATAACTGCATAAATGAGCAAGTGTACAGGTGTTTATTATTAAAGTGGAAGGTAAGTGTTTGTCTTATCTCCGCCCCAAAGGTCACAAAATCCAACTTTTTTAAATAAAAGCCTTTATTTGTCAAGTCAAGTGGGTTTCTGTTGTCATTCCTCTATAGATCTTGTATACATTGGAACGAAATGTCATTTCTCCAGGACCATGGGGCAACACATTACAGTACGCATGACTACATAAAGTGCAAATACACAACAGTGTGAGAGGAGTGCCGGACAGTGAATACACATATCACGTCACAAGTACATTACATTATGGTGAATTTTAACTTTGTTAGGGAGTTGGGGTCAGAGTGTAGGTTCAGCCATGATACAGACCCTTGGAGCAGAGACGATTAGGGTCCTTGCTCAAAGGTCCAACAGTGGCAGCTTGGCAGGGTTGGGGTTTGAACCTCTGACCTTCTGATCATTTACCCAGAGCCTTTAATGACTGAACCCTACTTGAGTTGAGGGTGTGTTGGTGAACTGAACTGCTCAACAGTTTCGCTGCACGCTCGCATCCCTCCTCCATGCTTGTGAACATCTCAGTCACTTCGTATCAAGCCACATAACAGCATTTTTTTGGGAGATTGGAGGAAACTGGAGAACCCAGAGGAAACCCACACGGACACAGGGAGAACATATGAAACTCCACACAGGGATCAACCTGGAAACCCTGGAGCTGCGAGGAGACAAAAATACCTGCTGAAAATGAATAATAAGATCAATCAATTTACAATCAGAGCTCCTTGGCATGTAGATCGCATAATCCTGAATGTATATACCTCCTTTCTTCCAGGTGAAATAAATCTCTTTAAGGACATGTGGATAGTTTCTGATGATTTGAACAGACATAATAAGGCTCCATAACGTAGTAGGTAATGATTCCTCTTCTGTTGTCATGATGAACTGCTCATCCATGAGACAGCCAAAATTCTGTGTCTCTGTTCGTGATTAGTGTTCATATTGTTTCTGCTGGTGAAGAAACAGATTGAGATCACAGTGGTGAAATGATGGCTCCAAAAACACTGGACCTGAAACAAGACTTTTATAATAACACCAGCAGTTACTTAATCAGCTTTACAAATAGAATCACAACAGTTATGTAGCACTTTTTAGTTAAGAGGTGTACAGCTTTATCTCCCACTCCATGCCGATCTTCATCAGAAATGTCACATGACTGCACGACTGCACGATGTACACTGGTGTGAGGAATGTGCAAAGCATAGGAAGTTAAAGAGTATGGAAGACATTAGTAGTCTATATTTTTTTGGGTCCCATTTTATCCATCCAGCCTGGCTGTGTCATGTGACCTCGAACTGAAGCGTGCACTTCCTCCTGCCTGTAAACCTGTCACCGCTTTCATTAGCTGAAAGTGGCAGAAACTGATGTTGTGACGTCACGATGATCCACGCAGTGATCCACACGGCAGCATCACAGCTGAGTTACTGCTTCAAGGTTTCAGGTCTGGGAGATACTAAACATGAAACTTCATTTGCATTTTCTTGCCTTCTGGCAGCTGGCATGGAGAAGATTTATCCTCAGACTCCTGAACCAGAAATGTGTCTGATACACAGGTTGATTTTTCCCCACAGGTTAGGTGTTTTGCATACATCAGTTTAATTAAATCTCTAAATTACTTAATCAGTAGGAAGTGTTCGTCTCCTCACAGCTCCAGGGTTTGATCCTGAGTTCAGGTTCAGGTTTCCATCCGTGTGGAGTTTCACATGTTTTCCCCGTGTCCATGTGGGTTTCCTCTGGGTTCTCCGGTTTCCTCATACCTCCCAAAAGCATTCAGCTACATGTGAATCAGCGAGTGAGAGACAGGAAGCAAACCAGCACAACACAGGTGTGAATGTGTACGGTGCCTTGCAATGGACGGGCGTGAATCTCCTCCACCCACACTCAGTATTCCGAGAATAGACATCGGATCTACTGCACCAGGATAAAGCTCTTACTGCAGATCAATGAATTAATGAATAATTACTTAATAATGTAATAAATTAAATGATTAGAGGTTAAAAATACTACTACTACTACTACTAATAATAATAATAATCACCATCATCATCAGCACCATCTCCATCACCATAATCACCACAATCACCATAATCACTGTCATCATCATCATCAGCACCATCATCATCAGCACCATCACCATCAGCACCATCACCATCAACATAATCACCACAATCACCATAATCACTGTCATCATCATCATCATCATCACCATCATCAGCACCATCATCATCAGCACCATCACCATCACCATCAGCACCATCACCATCAACATAATCACCACAATCACCATAATCACTGTCATCATCATCATCATCATCACCATCATCAGCACCATCACCATCACCATAATCACCGTCATCATCATCATCACCATCATCATCAGCACCATCACCATCACCATCATCACCACAATCACCATAATCACTGTCATCATCATCATCACCATCATCATCATCACCACCATCATCATCACCACCATCATCATCACCACCATCATCATCACCATCAACATAATCACCGTCATCATCATCATCACCATCATCATCATCACCACCATCATCATCACCACCATCATCATCACCATCAGCACCATCACCATCAACATAATCACCGTCATCATCATCACCATCACCATCATAAAGATGATGATAACTAAATAAAGACTTTTTAAAATGTTTTTTTGTTTGTTTGTTTTTTCCAGAATTCAGCCACAGAAACTGTGACACATTTCCCCGAACTGCCCCCGACACACACACACATTTAGTGACAGTTCACACCCTTATCTTCATAAGCCAGCTATCTAAGCCCTATTCAGGCGGGATTAGTTTTCTAGTTTTCTGTGGAATTTTAGTCTGAATCCGTCACGTCAGTAATATTTTACGGCCTGAGCGTGCACGTGCCCGGATTACGGCGCATTTTCCCTTCTATAAAGTGAGCAGTAGAAGTAACTCCAGGTAATATATATCCCGTCTGAACTGACGTGTGGGTAAAGATTGTGTTAAATCCGGTATGGAAAGTGGTTTTGCGTTTTTCTTCGGCATAAAGACGCTCCAGGAATCGCTCGCTCTTTTCTCTTTTCTGTCGTCTCGAAAACCGAAACATTTTTAAGCAGTGAAATCTAGACGAGGGGTAAAAGGGCGAGTCGGAGAAGCGACACTTCCGGGGCTTTAGGGAAGTGATTGAGTTCCTAGCACACGTACAGGCTACACACATGTTATGGTCATGTGACCTGCTAATGAGCAAGCACGGCCACGCCCCCTACAGCAAGCGTGGCCACGCCCCCTACAGCAAGCGCGGCCACGGGAAGGGAGGGAATCATGAACAGCTACAAATACCAGACGATTTTAGCGCAAAGCCCTCAGGTGTCTGCTAGTGAGCTGAAGATGAAAAGGAATTTCCCCTTTCAGTACAGCAACGACCCGAAGCACATCCACATCAACAAACGAACGGATCTTGAATGTTTTTGAAAGAAAGAGTGAGAAAATGTTGCCAAGTGAAGATGTGCTGATCGACTCCGAGCCAAAAAGCCTGAATGGTGCAATAAAATCAAAAGCTGCTTCAGCAGTGTATTGGCTTAGGGGTGTGTATACTTATGCAACCAGGATATTGTAAGTTTTTTTGTTTTTCTTTTTTTCCCTAAAAAGTTCTGATTGTTTTTCACTTTATTTGTATACTTTGTAATTTCACATTAAAGGTGGGGAAAGATGCACAGCTTTGGAAAGTCTTGAATGAATTATTTTCAGTTTATCGTTCACAGAATCTATACCGGCCTCTGTCTCGTTTATAAGACTGTTATGTGCTCTTTTACTTCTTCCTTTTTGCTTATTTAAGTAGTCCGATCTTTTAAATGTTAGAAATGATGTTCATGCCCTTTAACTAAAGCAAAAGGAAATGATTGAAAAGGAAAACTTTTAAACTAGTAAAACTGTAATGTTCTAAAGTTTTTAACACCGCTTTATAAAAGATTTATGCACTGTTTATGAATGTGTTATGAAGCCCATATGTAGGTGACCTCAAAGTATTTGTCGGTAAAACAACAACATTATTTTTGTCTTATTGACTTGGAGAGAGAGAATAAAGAGCGGCTGGTGAGGGAGCGGCTGTTTATAGCTGCTGTAACGTAAGCGACAGCAGGCACTAAATTGTTCCCCAAAATTAACTGTAACTATAAATGGATAAAAAAAGAATGGCATGTTGTTTTTGGTTTTGGCAAACTGCTGTGGTATGCAAGGAATGAAACACTAACAGAAGCTCTTTCTCAGAGCCTCATTGCTCCATTGACTGTTGATCATGTTCCTGTATCAGCACCACACCGGGGGTTTATTCGGTACTGAGCTCTTTAACAGATCTTCCAACGCCGAGGATTTTGCTGTGTGTGTAACGTTTCGTTCTAATCAGTGGACGTGTGCCGCATTAATACTTGGTGTACACTGGAGCGTCACTACTCCTGCTGTTTTATACTGAAACACTCGAACAGCAGTATTTTCGGTTTGTTTGATCTTTCTGTCACTCTTTCGCTCCACATCCTACATGAACTCAGGTGATCCCTCATCGATCGCTTTCCTCTCTCTTGACACCACTAGTCACTGTGACGACTGGAAGACCAGATCTGATTTCTTGTCCTGTCAGAAAACCCGAAAGGCTGGTCAGAATGAAAAGCCTGTCCTCTGGCCGTGTGAGAGCTAGCGCTGAAAAGCGCTGAGGAAAAAAAAGAGTTCGAGAGAAATGCAGTTGTTGGCTTTCTAAATGCTCGTGTCAAGCTAAGGCCGGCGATAATGAGGGTCCATTGTACAGCGGCCCGGTGGAAAGCCGAGCGTTATTGAGCTGCCTCCTGTGGACCTCAGCGGGTGTGATCTTTACGCTGAAGAGAGGCACCTGCCATGAACAGCTCGTCTTTTAACTGCCACTGAGGAGGAAAACCGAGAGAGAGAGAGAGAGAGAGAGAGAGAGAGAGAGAGTTTTCAGATAAACCTGAGCTGGAAATGTGAGAATGTATTAACTGCAAGCATGAAGGCTGTGTCTGTGTCTGAATGTATTTTACACCACAGCGCTGCGGAGTTCTGCGCTCTGATTGGTCATCAGGTGTTGCTTAATTCTCTATAACAGCGGGTTTATATTAATGCACTCGTTCTAATAATCAGCTTAGAAAATTAGGGAAATAATCACCTTCAGGGAGGGAGCACAGCATCTCCCCACACGTCCGTGATTATTTTACTAGAACAGCACCACACATGAAGTACAGAGAGAAGCTCGAGCATGAGACGGGTCCTGATTCTGTGAAAACAGCAGATTTGGGGGAAAAGTTAAAGGTAGAAGAGGCTTTTGTTTCTTGATAGGTAATGCTCAGCGCTACACTTACACACACTGCATGTATGTCGTGGAGTATTGTGTCTGCTCCACAATGCACATGTATGATGAGAGAGGACATGACTCACACACACTCACACACACACACTCACTCACGCACTCATACACTCGTCATGTTTAGCTCATTTTTCTCTGGAGTGCACGCTGAAGTGAATTTTATTAACGATTCGTTCAGTATCAGCGGGTTTTGACATGTTAATAACTCAGACACTAGCACGGCTGTGCTAGCTTAGCATGGTGATGTGTGATGTATGTCAGCACACAGCACTGCACGTGGCGCTTTATGGCCAGTGGAGTCTTGTTTGAGCGCAGTTAAGTGACACATTAATCAAACACGACAGAATATGGATGTCTAATCGCAGTGTTTAATGGGCTGTAATTGAGCGCTAGTGCTACTCTTTTTCCCGAAACTACAAAACCTCTCTATTAAATAGATCATTTACAGGCATTACAGACCGTCCGTGTCCCTCACACTCCATTCTGCTAATATTACACGACGTTTACCGTTCTGATTATTACCATGGCATTGGTCTAAGTGTTGTTAAAAAACACATTTGTTTCGGGAATAAAGCACTTGGGGACGTGCCGACACAGGAAAATAATCAACGACTATTACATTACAGCTTTACCTCTGTTACAAAGTGCTGACGCTGGAGACTCCTTCCATACGTGGTAAATAAATAAATCCATTAAATAGCCGTAGTGTTTAACACGCCCGGCGTCTGGTTAGTGTGTGTAAAGCTGAGAGTATGTGATAGTAGACTGTTGTGTTACACACTACTCGTTTCATTTCACCACGCTGTAACACACTGATAATTAATGCCATCTCCGAAGAATGCTCGTTATCACACACTCCTGCCTGTTCACTGCTGCTGGTTTTATTTCGAGCAGAAGAATGAGGAGAGAGGCGTGTCATCCGCACGCCGTGAGCATGAGGCCGTCTCTCAGTAGGACGCAGGGTGAGTGTATGATAAGCCTGACATGGAGAAGTCGCTGTTGCGGCTGACAGAATCCCGATCAGACAAGATAACACGCAGACGTGAGACGGGAGGAGACGTGATGTCATCAAACCCCAACGCTATCAGGCTGAGAGAGAGAGAGAGAGAGAGAGAGAGAGAGAGAGAGAGGAAGACAGACCTGACATGGAGACACAACCTCTCCCCTCTCTTTCACTCATTCACAACATTCTTTCTCTCTCTGTCTCTCCCTCTCTCCCTCTCTCTCTCTCTGACTCACAACATCTCTCTCTCTCTCTCTGACTCACAACATCTCTCTCTCACTCTCTCACTCACAGCATCTCT
>CM040986.1:195404-214026 GCA_022985145.1 Pangasius djambal | reverse complement strand
AAACCAGATTTTTTTTTTTTTTTTTTTTTTAAAGCATCTGCTGCTGTTCATTTTAAACCTCTGAACAGTAAAGTCTAAATAATTGGTGACATGATATGAAACCTATTTAAAAATGGAAGTTTTAATGTTTACCAAAGAGACTAATGATTGTGAAGAAGCCCTAAAACGGATCATGTTGTTGTACAGTCTGGCGTTAAGTGCATTCACCACAACCCTCCAATGAAACACGCTCTGGGCATTATTCTGTCCTGAGGCTCTTCAGTGTGTAAGAGCTGTTTCTTAGCTTTGACCTGCAGTACACCTAGCGGTAAGGAGCCGCTAGAACGAACTGCGCTAAGCTTCCTGCTGAAAAGATGAAAGCCCAATCTCACCGCTCTGCTTCCATAATCGCTCCTTTTTCCAGCACTTTACCTACAGAAGTGGTGTTTCTTTATCCGAAGATGACACAAAAGTCTCAGGCTGCTCTGCGTTTCCAAGAGGAAGGACGGCTCGCCGGTAGTTTTCCTCTTTCTAGGAGTTTGTGGAAGACAGGAAGGTGCCACCTGGAGCCTGGAGCAAGACACGCGGTAGTCATTTGCTTGTGTAACTAAAATTTACATGTAGAAGTAATTAGCATTTACACGCATATATTAACTGCTGACATCTGATGCTAATTCATGTTTAGGAGAAGATTGCCTCCGTGCGTGTGGCTGCATCGCAGGCTAACTCATAAATATACATGAACAAACCCGATCTACTGACGTTAGAGTTTAGCTTCATCCAGGACTGACCACGACGACGTCTCCTTACTTCTCTTCCTTCTAGCCGCAAACCGTTTTTCATCTTTATCATCACAAACACCAGCCTGCCTTCTTCCCAAGCATGGAATAAATGGTGTGTAAAATAATAAACGACAGGATGGTGTGATGAAGCGGAGGCACCGTTACCACCCTGTGGATCATTATCTTCCTGTAAAAGTGTCCAACGATGTGACTCGTCATACTTTTTTATCCATTTGTAGTTACATTTATTGTTGTGGAACGCGTGTGAAACAAGTTACTTACATTATAGCAGCTATAAACGCTCTTTCCCTCACCAGTCTCTCTTTTTTTCTCTCTCTTTTGAAGAGGAAAAAAAAAACCAGGAACACTTTTGCTGCTTCACTTCTGACTGTTACAGAGCTGACACTGGAGACTCCTTCCATAAACAATAAATAAATAAACATTTTGTCACAAAATAAGAACTATTACACACCTTTCACCTGTTGTAGTATGTAGAGTGTCCACCATCCAAGTGCCTCTGAATGAACTGTTACTATGGAAACTGTACGATTTTATCATCTGCCCAATCAGAACTGAGAATTAATCTGCACTGTGGTGTAATATTTATATATTTATATATTTATAATATAAGTGATTTAAAGGACTCTTTATTAGCTTGCTGGTTTATAAGCACAGTTCTATCGCACCGTTCCTGTTCTTCTGTCACACATGAAAATCCTCAGTTCATTAAAAGTGATTGATGGCCAGAGCAGGTGAGGAGAAAGGTGTAGGTGTCAGAGCCGGACGTGGGTTTTATGGTATCACAGTGTCTCCATGTCTTCTCACTCTGTGAGGATGGGAGGATGGAGTGCATTGGAGTGGAACTTTGAGAGAGAGAGAGAGAGAGAGAGAAACATATCCTCGTCCTCTTCACACAGAAAAGAAGATACAGTAATTGCTGTTTCCTTCTGAAAAAAAGTTTACACACCCCTGTTAAAATGGCAGGTTTTTGTGATGTAAAAAATGAAACCAAGAAAAATCACAGCAGATATTTTTCCACCCTCGGTGTGAATGTCTGGGCTGTGGGGCAGGACGGCTAGACGGAAGCCCTTTCTCACAAAAAAAACCCATCCAAGATCAACGAAACTAAACACCCCACACCATGTGGCAAGATGTGACACGGTTGGCTGATGAGACCAATTCCGAAAGGTGCAATAATTCCGTAATTCCAAAAGGTATGTTTGGTGCCAAAGCACATCGCCAAAAGAACACCATCCCCACGGTGATGTTAATCAGAAATGTGACAGAACTTCGTCGTTGCAGCATTGCCCATCTCAACACACAACCAACAAATTCCTGTTCAGTCTGCTTTCCCACCTCGTGCCCAGTGTTCCTGGGACAGGCTCCGGATCCACCGCCACCCTGACCAGGAAAAGCGCTTATTGGATGTGAGTGATAGAACAGTTCGTAGCTGTGTTCGGACGTCCTGGACACGACACCTGTCCTGTTCCTCCCCTGCTGAGACACCGAGCTTAATCTGATCAGCTACCAAAACCACAACCAGCTGGCGGTTTTAAGTTAGAACTCAAGACTATGTTAAGATTATGCTCCTTGATGCAACTATTCATTTCTTCATAGTTCATAAACACAAACTCACTGTCCGTTTTCACTCAATTCAAATTAGGCTACGCCAGAACTTTGGTTCCACGGTGCGACCTGCTCCAGGAGTGCTCAAGAGGGTCGCTGAGTAGTGCCAGAATATTGAAGAATTTTTACTAGATACAGATTATTAGCTAAGGGCATAATAGCTAAATCACTGACCTTTACATGAGCTAATGTTCTTAATGTTCTGATAAACCATTGTGTAGTGCTGTGCGACTTTGCTATTCGTGTAGTACCTTCACTTTTTAAATAGAAATTATTCAACTTTGATATTTTTGATCAGAAACAAATATCAGATCTCTTTTCGCTTCAGCATAGCTCACTGTGTTAGCATAAGAACAGAGCCGATAAAAGAGAGCAGTTTCAGATTCGTCGTGTCAGTCGCAGACGTGAAAAAGGTCATTTGTAAAGTCATTACTCCAGTAGCTTTTCTCCAGACGACTTATTTACTGCTACTTCAGTAATTTCCATGATAACAACTTTTACATTTACTTTTACTCAGGTGATACTATTATTATTACAGCAGCTGAAAGCGTAACTTATGCACAGCCAGGACGTGCACCGAGCGGTCGGGATTAATTCTACGAGTCCTGAGAGTTACTGGTGAGTTAAAGGTCCATATTCCCATTACAGCAGATTGGGAGTACATATCATTACACATATATTTCAATGCATTTTTAGGCATAAAAACAAAAGAAAATGGAACATGGTGCTCAAGCCGCGAATGAACGAAAGTCAAAACGTTGTTGTTGCGGAGACACGATACAAATCATTTATATATGCCAGAAATTACGTTCAGTAATGTACCAGTTATCATCAGCTTCTTTTTCAATCTACAGGGTGTTTAGCTTTAGAGTGTTTTATATCCATTTCTGTATCTTTAACTAAATGAAACTCATTTCTATGACTTTAATGGATGTGCTAGTTCTAGCTAAGAGGGTGGCGTGGTGAGTCGGTGTTTTATTCCTCTTATATCACACCTGTTTGCAAACACTAAGAATTTCTTAAAGTATATGCTGTATTTTTTAACTTAGGAGTTGCTTTTCTGTGTAAATGTGATGAATTTGCTTGTGTGCTGAAAAAGAAAAGTGCGTCAGTTCTGCCGTAAAAACCCACGCGGAGGCCAGCGACTCGTTTGAGCTCCGATGTGGAATCGGTTCACTGTGACAGGTTTTTAAAAATACGCAAGCAAGAACTTTCTGTGTAAGAAATAAAAAGGCTCCAACTTCGAGGCAGGTAAAAATCTCAGTTCCAATAACCATCATAACAGAAATAAAAGGAACATTTCAGCAAACGGCCTGATGTACTGCCTGCTCCTTTAATATGAAGTCAATTTAAAAAATACTGTCAATTTTTTTTTAAGAAATATGAAATCAAACACCAGAAGTTAGCTATAAGATATTATGGAACGTCCTAAATTTTGGAGGCTGAAATCAAAAGCCTAAAATATTGAGCTGAGTAAAATGAACCTGGAGTCAGAGCCGTTTATGGACAGATCACATCCCGGAGATTGAACATCACATGTTTCTCACAAAAATCCCGGTTACAGCCTTGTAACCTAAAAACCTCGACACAGCTGCTGGGCAGAATCCTGGATTCCTGCACAGCAGGAGAGATTCAGCGTTTATAAAGCCCTAGACCCTGACAGATATAACACTTATAAAGCCCTATAAACATCTCCTACTGCACTGCAAACGCCTCACACACTCATCTGCACCCAAACTGCCCTCATGCTGCAATCTCCGCCTCCTTTTCCACCTAATGCGCACTTTAATTACATTATTAAGCTTTTTTTTTTAAATCGCTTTATTGAGCTTGCATGTCTGGGGATATAAATTGTTAGATCATGTATAGCTTGCAGTTTTAACGATTAAAATCATCATGTGGTGCTGCATAAACAATTACTAAACAGACTGCTATAAATGAATTCAATCAAATGAAGTACGTTCTTCACAGCAGCAGGAGAAAAAGCACACTGGCAACAAAGTCTTATTATTATTATTATTATTATTATTATATTTAATCTTTAAAATGTAGTTGGTTTGGTTGGTTCTCTCTCTCTCTCTCTCTCTCTCCTTCATGCTTCAAATCCTACAGAACTGTGCTTTTGTAAACGTGTGTCACGTCAGCGCTGGGTTCAGCCGGGAATCTCCCAGAGTTCCTCACAGCACGGCTTCATTTCCCATCAGCCTCAGGTTACGGACCACACGCCCCCGCTTTGTGTCTTGATCTGTGTCTCCGTTGAGGTTCTTTGCCTCGTCGCTGTGTTCTCCACGTACTTGCTTTGCTTGTTTTGTGAATCTTGTCTTGACTTCTGTTTGTCTGTTACATTAAAAACCCCGCGCTTGCACTTCCGTCTCCTCCGCGTTCCGCACGTTCTCCGTTCATCTGTATATTTTGGGCAAATTCGATGGAAGATGTTTGCACCACAGTACTTCTGCATTCTGATTAGTCAGAAGGTGCTGATTAATTAAGTGTAATTATCCATCATTATCTGTAATTGGCGATAACAGCAGCTCTGACAGGAGCGCAGCTGCAAATCACAGCTTTGTATTAATGCGCGCTGTAAATGGACAAAATGTATGACATCATTCAGAAATTTAAAAAAATATTTAATTGTTAGTAAATTGCTGAGGTATAAGAGAAGCGAAACACTTGGGGATGTGCAGTTATAGGAAAATAATCAACTTTGTGGTAGCAACAGTAACTTCAGGATCAGGATTATATTCCTTTTATATCAACGATTGTAATTTTTTACGTATTAAAGAATGACACGTCGTGCTTTTTATCCATTTATAGTTGCATGTAATGTTGTGGAATGTCAGACAACATAAAGTTACACCTTTCTCTTTGACTGGCACTGGAGACTCCTTCCGTAAATGTTAAATAAATGCAAAAAAAAATTGCACATTTTTAATCTGTTTATTATCAGTGGCGCATCCGCTGTACACGGCCCTGTGAACCAGCCGTTACTATGGAGACGATATGGTATCAGAGCGAGGGCATTCATATAAACCCGTGCTGCCAGTTCGTTTGTGTTTTGAGGTGAAGACCGAATTTCTTTCTGAGGGAAATGTTGGACTGCGTTTGTTTTCTCTTTAATTAGGGCTGTGTAACAAAACCGTGTATGCGAGAACGCGGCATTCCTTCAGCTCGTGTAAAATGAATGAGACCTTCTCTCTCGCATTTCTTTCAAGTGGCTTAAGGTTCAGTTCAACTATTAAATATTGAAACGCGCTCCGCGCCCGAGGCTGTGTGCGATCCTGCGATGGAGCTTTGGTGCTGAGCGTGGCTCTGAATTTTCAAACCTAATAGGCATTTTTTTTTTATTGTCTAAGACAAAATAGAAGTCACACATTACACTCGCACATTCCACTGGCCTGGATGTTTCGGGGGCATTTGCTGTAGATTTATCTGGCAGGAACGTGATAGAGGGCCTGGGAGAACGCTCAGCACAGGCTCCAGCACACTCAGCTGTTGACAGAAGCAAATAAAATGTTAATGTGCCATTATACTGCATGTCAGTAAACATTTGTCTGTAAATATATCCATTCATTTAGATGCTTCTAGTTGCTCTCTCAATAGTCCGAAGCAGAAAAAGGTCTTCCCAGTCTGCCGCACACTTTTCCTTCCTGATTGTAAGTTATTTCACTCCTTGTTATCTAATCAGCTAATATTTTAGCTTCATACGAGCTCCAGGATGTTCCTTCACGTCGAGCAGAGCATCACGAACGGAGCTCTTTGCTTGTTAACGTCCTCCGCTGAGGTTCAAGTGAGAAAAAGCGAGGTCCTTCTGAATCACAGGGAAACGGAGACGCCCCACTGTGTGTATAACAGTTTACAACTCCGGGACATGGACAATGACACGGACCAGGTCTTAATATAAACTACCTCTGGTTTAAAGAGCGCTATGGTGTCCAAAGTGTACACCTTTTTATACACTCGTCCTCTTCCTCACCCCAGTGCAGTCTGGGTGATAAACAAAACACTTGCCGTTGATGACTTTCCTGTAACAGCACAACACCAAGGAGGAAATGCATCACCCCGAACGTGCTACACTGGTGCTTTCCTTGAACAGGATTCGGAACAATTCTTTAACCATAACATTTTCAGTTTGCTCTTTTTTTTTTAAGTGCACAATTCTACATTGCAATGGCTCTTTGTAAATCTCTGCATATTAAACAAATAATCTACTCCAGTTCCCATTTTTATTTTATTACCTTTATTATTATTATTATTTTTTTTTTTTACCATTTTTTTCAATTTATTACCATAAAGCAAGGTTGTGGGCACAAACAAAAGTGAGCACACTGACATTTTAAGTGCATAACTGGCACAAAAATAGTACAGAGACGGGGAGACTAAAGGGTAAAAATGATGTCATCAACAAAAGTAAGCAAACATAGGCCTGATGCTTTATTAATTTATATATATATAATATATATATATATATATAAACTTTTCATAGTTCCATCGTTGCCAGGTAATTATGCAGGCATGAATGAATGAATGAATGAATGGATCTAGTCGCAGTTTTAGGACACATCTAATACTTTAACCTCAGTTAGGCTGAACGTGATTTAGTCCTGCACAATAAATAAATAAAGAAATAAACAGAAACCACATTCTGTTCTCGTTAATTAATGAGAAACGGCCCTGACTACTGTTGGCTTGTACGCTGTTATAGTGCAATAAGAGCAACGTGAAAGTAGCAGAACAAAATGTCTGTAAATGACTGTAAATATTTGCATATAAATGAAAAATTATTTCTTTTCTTCTACATAAACAGGCTGAAAATGATTATTGTGATCAGAGAAGAATAAACTATAAAATGGCGTGAACTCATATGTTTACATTAACACAAACCTTTCATCAGATGAGCTGCAGATTCCCGTACCGTGTTTATAAGAACGAATTCCTAATCTTTAATCCCCAACTCATTTCAGTCTGCATTTCTATATCCACAGACCTCCATTACTCTGCGTAGGATTACGATTACACACTTTACCCTTAAAATAATAACGCTTTCGAATGTTTGTACTTTAATGTAGCCAAATGCCAAATGTTTCCTGCTTTCAGTCATATTCTGTACAAGAATCAATTCTGGAGTCTGATTGGCCAGAAGGTACTGTTTAATTTCCTTTTGGAAATTAATAGCAGTTTCAGCTTTGGGGCAAATCGCAGGTTCGTTCTAATACATTAGCGTTTCCATAGTAACAGCTCCTTCACTGGAACTCGTACAACGAACGCTCCGCTGAAGATAAACAGATTCAGAAACATGTGTAATTGTCGATATGGTGAAGTTTTCTGGAAGGAGCTGTTTATCGTTTATGGAAGGAGTCTCCAGCGTCAGCGCTTTGTATCAGTCGGAGGTGACGCTGTAAGTGTAAGCTGTAAATCTTCAGGACGGAGAAGTTTGCACTTTGCACTTTCTCATTTTATAAAGAAAAAGAGAGACTGGTGAGGGAGCGACTGGCAGGGATTTGTAGAGGAGGCGGATGCAAGTGCAGATATTATTAATGTGAAGCGTAAACAAACAACCACAACAGCGAAAACAAGAAGCATAAACCTGAAGAGAGGATACGAGGCAAACCCCCAGGCGCTAAGCGAGACCGTGGCACGAAAACAGACGCTGAAAAACAGGCGCTGAAAGACAGGAGCTTATATAGTGGTGCTAATCAAGGTGAAACAAGACACAGGTGATGTGCTGGGGCTGATGGGAAGTGTAGTTCAACGCCCCTTTGGCGCTACCATGACAACGCCTGTTTATAGCTACTATAACATAAGTGAGAACAGGAACTAACTTGTTTCATGGAAATTAATCATTGGTGGTGATTAAGCACAGAAAAAAATAGGAAATGAAACATGATAGAGGAGTAAATCTTTTTCTTTTCTTTTTCTTTTTTTATAAAGAAATAAAATCGCTTGTTATCAGCACTGTGTCGGTGTGTTTGACCATGTAAAGTTCTCAGCACTTGTGGAGGCAGCAGACGCAGATGGATGGTCCCAGCGGCTGAGCTATGGGACGTGTCCGCTCGCTGTGCAGGATACCACAGCAGCCTAATCGTGTTCATCAGGCCATCCATCGCTACGGCTGAATCACGCTGTCCTCCAGCCTCAGGCCACCATTTCATTTCCTCTCCTCCTCTCTCTCCTCCTCTCCCTCAGCCATCGGCACTAAAATCTATCTGTTTCATGCCATCACTGGCCATCTCTTCCTAAATATACTCAATCACCCTGCCTTTTAGCCTCAATTCCAATCTTTCCCATTTCATTTCCTTTTTATTTTTTTTCTACTATTTTGCTGATAGAAATTTCAGAGATCACTTTTTTTCTTCTCCTTTACTCGTTTTCACATTAGCGCTAGCAAACGTGAACCCGCAATGCCCTTGTCTTTAACCTTGCAGGAGAATTGTCTGACTTCCCTGTAACGGTTGTGAGATTGCGCTCAGCTGCAGCAGCGTCTTTCCAAAGACGAGAGCCGTGATTATGCCTTCGCTCAGCCAGCCATCCACATAATATCAGCGATGGATCAGTGCCAGGTTTTTGACCTTTTTCTAAAATTATACCGTGGGACCAGTGAGCAGGAAGCACACAAATTCTTGATTATAACATTCACCCCCAAAATTAACTTGCCACTTCTATCATTTATTTCAGCATGTAATTTCTTCAGTAAATGCAGGATACCTTGCCAAGGAGATTCCTAATAGGCTCGAGAGCTTAATTAGTGTGATCTTTAAGTGGGAACCGGCTGTTTGGTGAAGCTATCGGACTTTCTCAGCGTTAATGACTCATCTAAGATCAGCTGTTCTACATCCTGTTGGAGTAACGAGCACTGCACATACCTGACACTGATAGACACACAAACTAACCCACCACCTATCAGCTAGATCACAGCGTAAAGACCTGTCCCCTCTGGTGTATTTTTATTACTAGCTAGCTAAAGCACAGCGTAGAGAACAAAGCGATCACCTCTGCTCGCTTCCAGTGTGTGTATTTTTATTACTAGCTAGCTAAAGCACAGCGTAGAGAACAAAGCGATCACCTCTGCTCGCTTCCAGTGTGTGTATTTTTATTACTCGGTCGGTGTTCTGTGTGTATTCTATTGTGTATTTTGTATATTTTATTCCACACGAGCACAAACCCAGACCACTTCATCTCATCAGAGTTTAAAATAGAAAAATATCACCTGTTTGTCACTAAATATATGGATTTGTTTCTGTACGGCAGTGACGCTGAATCCTGACTTAAATATATATTTTTTTTATTCCTATGTGAGTACAAGCTCAGCTCAGTAGCTGTGACCTTTTCTAGGATGTTAGAGATAAAACAAAGGTTTGAAATGAACTGCAGTTTGATTATTCACCTTGGAAAATGTTACGCTGTGTTACGCATGTTATTTATTTCAGTGTTGCGCTCTAGTCTACTGTGAAACCTGGCTCGCTGCTTAGGGGTAAAAAATTCATTGAAGTTGAACTTTATGCAAATGAACACCGACGCTGTGCTGTGTTTGGGACTTTCACAAAAGGGAAGCCATTTGGTTCGCCATCACCAGATCCTAATAACCTTTTTGGCACACGACTTGGAAATCCATCAGTTAAGTGACAATAACCTGCAGTACACGTTGCCTTGGATGGAGGCAGAGCATAATAATGAAGTCTGGAAACTGAAGCAGCAAATGGATTCGAATAACAGGAACTCCATCAGCACTATGTCCAACTGTGCATAATAAACTGCTTTTTTTAGCTATCTTATCTATATTTTTGTGTGGAATCATTTCTACTATTAAAGTGGGCAATATCTGTGAAAAAGATCATATAAAATAACTTCATTAAAATGGTAAATTTACAGAACAAAGCAGGGCAGCAGGGTTGAGTGGATAAATTATAATTCCCTGCCATCTGTACATCTGCAAATGAATACCTTCGAAGAGAAATTTCATCTAATGCAGTGTTTATTAAAATTCATGACATGGTTTGTCCTTGTGTGTGTGTAATAGAATAGATTTATAGTGCATTTTGGTAGTGTTAAAAGTATTCTTAACCAGCTAACAGCAGACATCCTGTTTCGCAATGATGGAAATACCCTTGAACATATGAAAAGGCACAAAGCGATTAACACAAAATGGCTGGCCACAAAGAGAGAACGAAGCTGACAGATGTCATGGCAGTGCTGAAACTATTCATTAGCTTTCATTGTGAAAAGAAACCAGCGTGGACCGCGTGTCCTTCACAATCAGCGCAGAGCGGTGGAGGTCCTGCTGAAGGCTGCACGAGCCGTTATTAAATAAGAGTCACATCTTATTTTGGTTTAGAGTTGAGATCATAATTCACAATTCTTCTACAGTTACATGTAGATTTACACCACAGCGCTGCGGAATTCCGGATCCTGATTGGTCAGAATTAATGTTAATGTTAATTAATGTTAATTATTTTTTCTATAGCAGCAGCTCTGACAAGTGCAAGTTTGTTTTAATGCACTCATTCTAATACTTTATCGTTTCTATAGCAACAGCTCACTCAGATCTTTATTTAACCTTGATGGAAGGAGTCTCCAGTGTCAGAGGTGAAGCTGTAACTGTAAGCTTTCTGACGTCTTCAGGACAGAGGAGTTTACGCTTCTTTGCGGTTTCTCGGTAACATGACAAGCTGCATTTTTTTGTCTTATTAACTTGAAGAGAGAGAATAAAGAGCGGCTCGTGAGGGAACAACTGTTTATAGCTGCTATAACGTAAGCGACAACAGGAACTGACTCGTTTCACAGGCCTTCCACAACATTAAATGTAACTATAAATGGATAAAAAAGTATGACATGATCTTTACTGAACAAAAAATTGTAATTGTTGGGAAATTGCTGTGGTAAAAGAGGAGTAAGACACTTGGGGATGTGCTGTTTCCACTGCATCATTCATTATTTTCCTACAACAGCATGTCCCCAAGTGTTTTACTTCTTACATACTGTATTCAATTGTTTACGTCGCACCAGCTTGATTAGCGTAGCGTCTTCTAGATCCACTTATATCCTGGGTAATAATCACAGCGATTAAGGTGGAGCAGCGCTGCTCTGGAGATTATATTGTTGCTGAAGTCCAAATTCTGCAGAATAAACACTTTTCATCAGTCGAACTGAAGAGGTAAAAATAAATTGATTAATAAATCCTCGTCAGCAGCAGTAGATTTCCGAAAAATACTTTCTTTAGACCACATGCTCTTAATTCAATACAGTTTTATTTCTCTAATGAGTTTAACAATAGGCATTGCGACAAAGCAGCTTTACAGAAATCCAGATGTTGATTTAGAGCCATAATGAACACTGGATGTAGAATTTACCCTAAATTATTGAGACAGTAATTTACAGCCAGGAAATTGCAGGATAAACTTGACTCCATGTTTTATTGAGGAAGGTTTAACGCGTGTTAGTAAGTAACTGCGGCGCACATGTGGTAAAGCCTAATTAATATTTTTATTTCATCAAACACATTTTACTCTTTTACTTATTGCAAATATAAATTCCAAATTGTTAGTATTTTGGTTTTGCATATTTTATGAAGCATAAATTAAATTCTAATTTTATTTAATTGCTGGTTTAATTACGCACACGGTTTAATGTTAATCATGTCAATATTTTATTGACTAAATTCTCAAACTGCTGAACAGCAGAACTCACGTCTCCCAGTCGATCGTGTTAAATGAAGGTTGGAGTCGTGCATTAAACCAGCACAGGTCCAATCCAGTGGTGTTGCAGAAATCCAGCTGTGGAGGAGACAAACACTGTTAGAGTCATGACTGTCAGGTATTCACACATTATTTATGATAATAATAAAACATCGGTGTAGAATTTTTACTGGGTTTGGAAAAGCTTCATGTGTCCTACAGGTCACTGTGATGGCTGAACTGAACACGCTCAGAAGCTGAACACTTGTTCTGAAATCAGACCATCCTGTGTTTATTAAGCTCATAAAGCTCATTTAATACCCAATCGATCTGACTTCAAAATGGCTCAGTACACACATCTCTGCTACGATTACAACGTTTACAAGATAACGTGGCACTTAGCTACATATATTTACAACCAATAAACACTTATCACTGCCAGGTCTAACGTTATTAATATACATATCAAACATTGTCACTTGCCTCTGGCTCGCTCATTAGGATAAATTCACATATTTACAATATTTTGAATCCATTTATTTCTGTAAAGCTGCTTTGTGACAATGTCCACTGTTAAAAGCGCTATACAAATAAAATTGAATTGAATTGAATTGAATTGTCTGTGTCAGTTTGTACACATGCCTTCTTTATTATTATTATTTGTAACGTGGAGGTCATGACAACGGAGTTGGGGATCCAAATGCCAGGCTTTATTTACACACATGGTCAAAACAGGCAGGGTCGAGCTCCAGCAAACAGTATAATCCCAGGCAGAGGCAAAAGAGTAATCCAAAACACAGGCAAAGGTCAGGGCAGGCAGCAAGCAATCAAAAACAAGGAAAACAGTCCAAGGGTCAAAAACACAGGTAAACGAGGAAACACGGAAACTGGGAACAAGGGATGGCTATACAATAATCAGCAACCTAGGAGCAGGCGTGAGCAACTTTTATACAGGGCAAGGAGAACACATGACAAAACCAACCAATGAGAACAAGACACATGT
Source organism: Pangasius djambal (assembly GCA_022985145.1). Taxonomy (NCBI): domain Eukaryota; kingdom Metazoa; phylum Chordata; class Actinopteri; order Siluriformes; family Pangasiidae; genus Pangasius; species Pangasius djambal. The sequence continues at coordinate 200,968 of CM040986.1, read as the reverse complement.
CACCAAGGAACCAATCAGAACATAACGCACAGACAAGGGTAGCACATGACAAGATCACAGGTGGGGCAAGGAACACATGGGAAATGGAGTCCAGAAAACAATGGCAAGAGTCTGGGGTGGAGTGCCCTCTAGTGGAGTTCATGGGCACTCCAGCTGGCAATCGTAACATAGCCCCCCCCAAGGAGCGGCTTCCAGACACTCCTCAACAGGAATAGACATGAGTCCAGGAGGGGGGTGCAGCGGAGGCGGAACAGGGGGAGGGATGGAGGGCCAGGTCTGTGTGGAAGTGGAGGAACAGGGGAGGGATGGAGGGCCAGGTCCATGTGGAAGTGGAGGAACACGGGACTGAGGCAGAGCGGGCTGAGCAAGGTACCAGGGCGGAGCAGGAGGAGCTGAAGAGCACCAGGGCGGAGCAAGAGGAACTGAAGAGCACCAGGGCGGAGCAGATGGGTCCGAAGATCCCCACGGCGTAGCAGACGACCACCACAGCAGAGCAGAGGAGAGCAAAGATCCCCACGGCGGAGCAGATGACCACCACAGCAGAGCAGATGTCCACCAACGTAGAGCTAACGAGGCAGGTGCCCACCAAGGCGGATCAGGCGGGACTGGAACAGAGAGCACAGAAAGGTTAATAACGGCCTCTGCGGCCGAGACAGGACAGGCTGAGAGTTCACAGACGGTCTCCTTCACCATAACAGGACAGGCAGAGGAACAGGCTCTGGAGTGGATTCGAGGACTGGAGCGGGCTCTGGAGTGGATTCTGGAGTGGATTTGAGGACTGGAGTGGGCTCTGGAGCAGACTCAGGAACAGATTCACAGACTGGAGCGAACTTGGGGGTAGATTCATGGACTGGAACAAGAACAGAGCAATATGTAGCCCAAACACACAGGATGGCGACCGCCATTACAGGGAGCACTGAGGATAGGGGAAGTGTCTCTGTGACGACCAGTGCTGAAGCTCTTGGAATGCAAGCTGCATGCACCGACATCAACGGTGGGTCCGCCAGACTGGACACCAACCTCAAACGCCCTTGGAACACCTTGGTGTCTTCAAACGCAACATCCACGATGCTCGAGAATAATGGAGTGGCAGCCATGATGGATGAAGACTGAGGCTTGACATCCATAACAGCTGGAGGCTCTGGTGTAACGGCCATTTTGGGAAGAGGCTCTGAACTGGTGGCCATCTTGGGAAGAGACTCTGAACTGGGAATCACAGAACAAGAAGTTGCAGAAAACACAGGCGTGGCAACCATAATCACAGGACCTGCTGGTGGCCATGATGGGTCAAGCTCCACTGCTGCCAGAGCTTGCCGCTGTTGGCCCCCCAAAAAAAATTCTTTGGGGTTTCAAAGTCCTCTGCCTCTCCCACAGTAACAGGAGAGCCACATGACAACAGGACATAGTCCATAAAGTCTCTTAAACTACAGTTAAACTCCCCTCCAGGTAACAATGACTTTATTGGCTCATTGAGTCCAAAACGGAACACTAGGAAACACGGAAACTGGGAACAAGGGATGGCTATACGATAATCAGCAACCTAGGAGCGTGCGTGAGAGACTTTTATACAGGGCAAGGAGAACACATGACAAAACCAACCAATGAGAACAAGACACATGTCACCAAGGAACACATGGGAAATGGAGTCCAGAAAACAATGGCAACAATGGTGGAGTGCCCCCTAGTGGAGTTCATGGGTACTCCAGCTGGTGATCGTAACAATTATTATTATTATTATTTTTATTATTATTATTATTATTATTACATTAGTAGGCTAAGGAGCAGTAGTTACTAGCTAGATAAGATTTATACAAAAATTTATATTTTATAATGGCTCATTAGCAATTTATTTTGAAGTATATAAGTGTATATCATAAGATTAGATTAGATTAGATTTTATTGTCATTGTTCAAGGTACATGTACTAAGGCAATGAAATGCAGTTAGCATCTAACCGGAAGTGCATAAGTGGCATATTTACAATAAATTACAAATAATGATATACAGCTGTGAGGGTGATGTGTACAGGAGGTGCAGTGGGTATTATAAATAGGGATAAATATGATATATATATGTATGTACAATCAGTGTACAATGGTGAAGACATGTTAGGAATATAATACGAATGTGAACAGGATATAAAAATGAATATATACAATGAACATATACATACATACATATTATATATATATGCACACACGCAACATACATATATGCATGTATGTAGATACAGTAGTGCAAAAAAAGTGCATGACTCTTAACGTTAGCGTAAATCTGAGTAACAATGCGAGAGGTTGCTATGTTAATTTTTTTTTCAGAGAGAAAATATCTCTTACGTTACGTTACTTTTGAATGGCGTGTCTGTGAATGTCCAGTGTGCCTGAAAAACTGAAGAACCGGAGAGAACCGGTTTCCTGCGGGCGTCCCTCAGCCCCGGGCTGTGATTAATACGAATGTCTGCGTAAGTGTAATTTAATTGGGTAAATTTGCATGTGGTAGATTTAACATGAAATTTTGTACTTCATAATACACACAATGTTAAGTAGCATTTAATGACTTTTCTAAACTGTGTTTTTTACTGAATGAAACGATTTAACTGGTGTTGATTTTACCCAAAAGACTGCAGTTGCAATTCATGTGTATATATATATATATATAATATATATTAGAGTAGAATAAACAGTACCGAGTGTGTTTAGTATCTTCCTATCTCAGATTGATGAGCAAAGTTCCTGGTATTCAGAGCTGATTTTCTGAGCTCCACATTCAGATTATTCAAATCACCTGCGTGTAGTTCACATCTCCGCATCTCCGAGGTCTACAGATTTTTCTTCAGTAGAAGCGTCTGGGGTTTTACAAAAACATCCAGATCATGATATGATGATAGCTGAATGAGAATATGCGAGTGTTGACGTAACGTGTATGTGAGATGAAGGGGATTTTTATCACGCTTTTAATTCTCTATGTTGATTCTGAAAAGGGAAAGGAATATGAGGAGCAATGAGCGTGACATGGAGAGCTCACCATGATCATCCGGGAACTTAACAGGAACCATTCCTGCCTCTTCTTTCTTCTGTAATTGCTTAAAGCTTTTTTAATTCTGATGTTAATCTCCTAAAATGAAACACATCAGAGCATCAGCAGTCTTCTCATTCTCTTTTCCTCTGGTATTTACAGAGATTTTCATTAACAAGTTGTCTCCATATCTTTTTTTTTCTTTTTTTTTAAATAAAACCTTTACTGCTGAAGATCCTAGATAGTCTTCTTCTTCAGTGTGTGTGTGTGTGTGTGTGTGTGTGTGTGTGTGTCTGCAGGCGCTCTGCACTCACTGTGTGTAATGAGAGGACTGGGCTTGTGCGTCACACTGCAGCGTATCAGCATTAAGGAGATGTTTGTTTCCAAATGCTGCATCTCATCTCCTCTGTCACATCCAACAAGCGCACTGATCGGGTTTTCACTAAGGTTCGCGTGTTGCGTAACATTCTCATGAGCGTAAATCCCATTTTACAGCAAAAGCATCGCAGCCGGTGTGTGTCGGGGCCCGGAGAGCTCATTTCTCTGCTTTCTTGCACTGGTTTTAGTAAATATAACATGTAAATATTATAAACATGCTTTAGCACTGCATACAGGTGTTTAATCCAGCGAGACTTCTGCGCTCTGTAACACCTACAGCTTTCACCAGAGTGAAATACAGCTCAGTCCAAAAGTTTACATACCCCCAGGCTAAAGACATTCGAACGGCACACAAGTCAGTTAAGGCATCTACTTTATTTCCATTAAAGATAAATAATGGCTAAGAGACAGATTTATTTCAGCTCTTAATTTCTATACCAGGTGTCAGTGGTGGCATTTCCTTTTTCCTGCTTGAATTTGAGTCACACTCTTGCTGTAGTCTTCCACAAGCCTCGTTTTTCTCTCATTCCCCCTGAAATTGTGGTGTAACTCAGTCAGGTGAGTGTCCAGTGACGCTCCAGTGTCAGTGCTGTAATAACAGCTGATTCTGATCAGAAATAAAGTAGACGACAGGCAGCATGGGAATATTTTTGGCAGTAAAGGAGTAGAGGAACGAAGCATGGTGTGATTGACAGGCTGAAGCCCTCGCAGGACGGGGAAGACACTCAACAGCGACTGAAAGGTGAGTACTAACAGCTCAAAAGTAATACTGCTGAAGAAAATGTATTTTTTATTTTGTATTTTTTTATTTTGTCCGCTCAACGCGGTGCCATAAGTAGGATTTATTTCAGGGTGATGAGGAAATCTACTAAATAAATCTCTGCGTGTTCTGTCCACGTTAACCCTCCGAGGTCTTGCCTATTTCTAACAGTTTAACAGTATATACAGTATAATGCCTCCACTTCAAACAGATGTGTGTTTTTATTATTCTTTCAGCACATGACCTGATGTTCAATAACCAGACTTCTGATTGGTGTAGTGACTGAAAAACAAAACACCTGATTGGTCAAATGGCGGAGTTTTGAAAGCTGTTATCAAAAGGGCAACTAACTTCTGCCTTGAGCAATAAATAAATAAATAAAAATAGAAACGTGCTGTATAATCTATACAATTTTTTTTTTAAAATAATGCAAAACCTTGTAAGCTATGAGTGGATTATAATGTAACTCAGTAATAATAAAGACACTCACTAATCAGTATTTTTGAACAAGCTACTCTTTTACTCTTACTCAAGTGGTTTTAGGAAACATACCTTTTATCTGAGAATAATGCTTTTTCAGTGCTCGTTTCCCTCACTCCTGGTCCTAACTGACAGAAATGCATAATGTGTAATATCTGTTTCATATTTATTATATGTATATGTTAAATATGTGCATTAAACAGTGGATGGAATAATATTCTCAAATCCAGTTCTGTGGAAAATGCAGAATGTGTCACAGATAAATGTTTGCACGCCATTTAAGAAAGTAAGATGATAATAATAATAATAATAATAATAATAATAATAATAATAACAATAATAATAAATAGTAGACCACTTTCCTGATGAACGCATCGCTGTGGCTGTCTGGAATCACAGAAAGAACTGCAGCTTGAAATAAGCGACTGGTCGAACTGATGCCGTTTTAAAGGTAATACTGATCTGATTTCCATTTTCCCTGTTTCCTCACATGTATAATAATCTGTGTGACATTTAGAAACGGTTTATTTAATTATTTTGAACGCAGCGCTGCTTCACGGGTTTTCTTTACATGCGGCTAAGACTTTTAATCAATGCTGCGTGTTATTTAAAGGAACTCGTAAAGCCGTACACATCACACACCCTGAGCCTCGTGCAGATCATCAGGAGGAGGATGTTAACTCATGCTCAAGGAGTACTCAAGGCTGCGTCTCAAACCACATACCATTTATTATGCTAAAAAATAAGAGTTTAACGTTACTATACAAGCTTTATTGTGTATGTCAGGAATGTAGAGTACAGTGATATACAGTTCTGTGCAAAAGTCTTAGACACATGTAAAGAAACGCTGTAGAGCAAAGACGCCTTCAAAAATAATGAAACTAAATGTTTCTACATTAAATAAAATCCTATAAAGGGCAGTAAACAGTAAG
>CM040986.1:169907-195304 GCA_022985145.1 Pangasius djambal | reverse complement strand
GCCGCAGTTCTTCTGGAGACTTTGACTGTCGACTCGCTTCTTATTTCTGCAGCGAAACCCAGCAGCCTTCATTCTGTTTTTATCTGAAAAGTGTCTCTTATGGAATCTGCTGCTTTCTTTACTGACACACAAACATTTTTCTGTAGCGTTTCATTCTGTGCTGGAAAACTAATGTTTGGAATCTAAAAGGTTTTTGTACCGAATCAGTAATGTAGAAGTCAGAAAATAAACATCTAGAGCAAAGTTTGTACTAAAAAAAAAATAGGGTGCCATGACTTTTGCACAGTACTGTATCTGAACAGGAAACGTGACACATCACAGTGTGTACCAGTAAAATCACTGTATGCTTTATGTGGCAGCGGGGAGTATGTCACCACTGTTTAGGGGAAAAGTTGGCATGTTTGTACCTATAGTGTTGTAATGGGTAAAGCTTAAGATGTGGCAAAGTGGACTTCAGGATTTTTATACTTAACACAGATGAGTACGTTTATCTCGCCCTCCCCAGATCGAACAGGAGAGCTGAGACGCCTCTACTCCCTAAAGTAATAAACATAAACTGTACCTTAAGCTCAGTTAACTGAAATATTTATTACTGCTAATGAATTGTATGCTGCACGAAATTAGTGAAATGAATAGTTTTCAGTTTTTATGTTACAAAAAGGAAAATGCAACGTTAAATCTCCAACTTAACCAGTGCAATCAAATGGCATTCGCTTGAAATGAACAACCCGTATGTGATGTCAGTTAAATCACAAACGAACAACAAGAAAAATGGGGAAAATATTCACTTTCAAGTTCTGAAAAAAACAATAATAGTGTCTCTTTGCATCAGTGAGTCCATAAACTAAAGAAAAATATGCGTCCACTCCAAACAGGATTCAGTATCAAGCTCGCCAAAGTCCAGTCTCTAAATGCTCTTTGATGACAAAACTAGAGTCTGATTACCGGTCGGATACGTGGGGATGAGACGCTAGAAGACGGCGGGGAAATTGTCCACGAGATGCCCAGACAGCCACGCTGCGGTCCGACGTGCAGGCCTATGATGGCGAATGCTGACAAAACCCACAGCGTCCAAAAGTCTAGTAAAATCCCACTGCGATGAATAAACACATCAGCAATGTCTACTTGAGTCCAAGCGCGTACACCGATCGCTGAATCAGGGCCGTAACCACCGCAGATCCTGAAGGGGGTCACAATCAGATGCAGCCGAATTTCCCCCCAAATAATTGATGTTTTTGACGCTGATCTGCTGCACTATATTATGCACCGCAACGTATGTTGTTAGGATGAAAAATAGTTTAAAAAGCTTACGAGGTAAGATGCAAGCTAAGTAGCTAAAGTTTAATATTTGACAACTGTTTTACGATAGAAACGTTAAACAGCCGACAGTGATATCCAGAGCCGCAAACATTTCCGTGATTCATGTGATGCGATGCGTTATTGTGACGAGACAAGAAACATTAACGGAGCCGTTTTCAGCATATTAGGCATCAGATTCGGTCTGAATGTGCGAATTTAATGAACATGGCTCCCTGTAAATTCACTTGTCTAAGAAAATGATTCATAAAGCTAAAAGTGGGAGCGCTATCATCCTCAGACTTAAACCAGAACACTGTAAAAAGGATTAGGACAGAGTCATTTATTAAAATAAAAATATTATTTGCAAATCTAGTTTTTACTTTATACCTTTAATTCTCTTTTTTGGACAACAAAGCCCCAAGTGTCTGTAAACATCGTGTTTCGATGTGTCCTTTTCAGGTCTGAGCTCAGAAGGTTAAGGAGATATTTCACCTAAAAATGAAAACTCTCTTATCATTTATTTACCCTTATGTCATTCCGGACCCAAACACTCTTTTCCACTCTATTAAAAGGGCAGAAGATAGCGATCGTGAGCTTTAAAGGCCATAAAAGCTGAACTCAAGTGGTCATACGAGAGCTTTGTGTCATGCGGGCTGCGTTTATAGTATAGCTGTGTATACGTTCTTCAAAATTCTCCTTTTGCGTTTCACTGAAAGCAGCATGCAGGTTTGGAACAAGCCGAGAGTGAGTAAATAATTACTGTAATTCTGTCTAACACGAGACATCAGTAATGAAAAGCCAACCAGATGATATTCGTTTCTTTTCTTTGAGACAGCACAATAAATAAAGGTGAGCTGACAGGAACAGGAAAACAGTCAGCAGTATACAGAGTGGAAGCTTTGTTATTCGCGCTTGTCTGCTCTACTGCTGTAAGAGCACAGAGAGAGAGGGACAGGCAAGTCAGGAAGACTTTAGGGCAAGAAACTTGGAGATGGGTGAAAAGATCATAAAGTATATTTCCCAGTAGAATCTTCTACACTCACTAAAACATATTAAGCTAAATTTAATGCTGAGACTCACGCCAGAGTATATATCAAAACACTCGATGGTTAATTAGCCACATGCTGTGATTTGTTGTGTTTACTTTGCTGATTTCAGGGAAAGTTGAGAAATACAGAGAAGGACAGAGACCAGGACAGCGGAGACGGTTCCAAAAAAGCACATAAAAGCAGTATACGTTATGTAGTATATAAAAGTTTATAAAGGTTTTTTTTTTCTCAGTGTATTACTGGCCATATTTTGGAAGCCAGAGGGTCCTTCACAGTTCTCTCAAAATGGCAGATTTCTATAATTATTTTGCGGAATTAGATTGTAGATTACAATATCCTATGTCGCTGTTACTATCTCAATAAAATCATTATTCATCTACAGACTGTTGATAATTTCCCTCTCAGTCATGCTGAATTCTGCAGCAAAGCTACACAGCATTAGCACTGCTAACGGACTGCGAGGACCCTTCGGCACTACGGCCGGCCCTCTGGAATGTAGACGAACACACTCCCTTTGGTTTAGAGAAGTGATGTGCACTTAAAATAGATATATAAAGGGACAATATTTGCACTGATAAATGTATACAGGATGTTTAGGCCTAGTGTTTTCATAAAAAAAACTCAACAAGAACATCTGTCCATTGACAGATCATAAAGAGAGATGATCATTGAGATGTAGACAATATATATTTGCATTTATATATTCAGAGTTATAACTATATATTCAGATTTCATATAATTATTTCCTGTTTGGCCCTTCATTATATATATATATATACATATATGAGACATTGTTCAAGACATGGTTATGGCCTTGCGTTGAACGAGTAAAACAAATACTGGCAATAAAACAAGCCAAAGAGACGCGAGTATTCCACTCCACTGGCTAACACCTTTCAGACATAGATTAGCTTGTTAACCGCTAGTTAGCTAGTCACTCAGTCCAACAGAATGATGTGCAGGTAACCGTGTTTGGGACTCATGGTCTCGGCTGTACCGGAGAACATAAACTTTGAATCATAGTAACACAGTGGAGCTCTTGAGTACGACACAGATCTAAATTTTTAACGTTTATAAATCTCTCACTGCTCGATGTGGTCGCAGTGCCCTTTTTTTCTTAGCTCACTCTGCTATCATGCAGCCAGCTCCACTTGCGTGTGCGCTGATTAGCTAAGGAACACTCAGAAATACGTGTAGACGCCTACATTTCTTTTTATTTTTGGTACGGAATACTGTTAAATCTGTGTCTGTTGTGAAACGCGGTCCCGGAAGCTCACGTTAGACTCATTAGCTAATTACAAATTTGGATCAGGTGTGTCCGAGCAGAAAAAACGCAAAGCCTGCCAGCCAGGTTTTAAATTCAGCTTCAGCTTTATATTATCACTGCCTCTATCATTACTGAGCTACCAAAGAATAAAAGACTCACATCAGTAGAAATAAGATAATAGTTCCTATATGTCTAAAGCATATTGAAATTCCCAGCATGCAGCAGTATGTACACACTCTGTGTAGTGCACTGGCGATCCCACTGGGAACAGAGTGGCATGAATATGTAACGCTGCCATGTTTTATGCATGCGTCGTCCTCGTCTTCTGGCAGGATGTCTTGATTATCCTCGATGGCACTGATAGTCTCTAAACTGTACTAAATTGCTCCGGTGCAGCAGAGACGGTTTCATCTCCTGTCTGCTGGGTCGTTTTCTGTCTGCGTGGCCGAGAGCAACGTTTCTGTAAGCACTGATTCTCCTCAGAGATGAATCACTATGTGGACTGCATAAATAAAGCACATTATTATTATTAGTAGTAGTAGTATTATTATTTTTATTATTATTATTGACACAGGGATGACCTAACGAGGAGTTCAGTTTAGCGCAGTAATCTGAGCCTGTCACAGCCCGGTCCATGGATCAGCAGTTTATTGATGTGAGCTGTGATTTGTTTGTTGTGGACGGAGTTCATCTGATCCTCAGCGATGCTTTCTTCTGTTAGATTTAGATTTACTGTCACATCAGGGTTTAAAGGGCGAGTGAAATTCTTACACTGCAGGGCAATGCTGTTAAATAAGTAGAAAGTAGAGGTACGGGGAAAGTAATATACAATATATTTATAATGTTCACATAATTTACATAAATATTATTTAAAACGTATGATTGAAGAATTCTGACAGTGATAGACATGAAGATAATAATTCAGTAATATAAGTCACAATTACTACTACAGACTGGACTCATATATCAAACTTGTACATTTCAATATGCAGTTGTTTGTGGTTTAAGTACTGAATAAAAGCTTGGAGGCATGCTGTTATAGGAAAATAAACAACACATGGCCGCAAAATTCTCCAAGTGTTTTATTACCATAGCAATTTACCAGCGATTCCAATTTTCTGTCTCGTACAGAACGACATGCTATATCGTCTCAGCGAGTTTTTCCTCATCACCGTCGTCTCTGGCTCGCTCATCAGGGATAAACTTATAAGTTTAAAATTTATATCCTGAATTTATATTTATTTCTGTAAAGCTACTTTGTGACAATGTCCAATGTTAAAAGCTCTATACAAATAAAACTGAATTGAATTGAATACTTTTTATCTATTTATAGTTATATTTAATCTCCAAGTGAGTTCCTGTTGTCACTTACGTTATAGCAGCTATAAACAGTCGTTTCCTCACCAGCCTCTATTTTGAAGTTAATAAGATCAAAACTTCAGCTTGTCAGGTTACCGAGAAACCACAAAGAAGCCAGAAGACAAAATGGCTTCCACACTGATTATTCAGCAGCACATAGAATAGCACTTGATCCAGCACATCCTGTTGTTTTGTATTTTATTATTTTATATCGAGCTCTGACAGTTACTCGAGCGCAAATTATTTACGTGTTGAAATCGTAATATAGGTTTAAGTTCATTCATCAATATCTATATCTATCTTTAAATATCTATTTATAATTATCTATAAATATTTGCTCCTCGAGATAAGTGACGTCTCTAATTAAGATGCATCTCCTCTGAAACCTTTATGTGGACTTTAAATAATATTAAATAATGAATTAATTGTGTCCTATTTATGTATTTAATTTTGTCCTTGAATGGCGTTCCACAGTGTGTGTGTGTGTGTGTGTGTGTGTGAGTGTGTTTACAGCCAGAACATAAATCTCAGCGTGACGTGTTGTGGTTATATTAAACAGTCAGTCACTCGAGCCGAAATCACGCAGGAAACATGCGCTTAAGCTCAAGATCAGAATCGAGCGTAACTGAGACACGCCCCTGTTTCAGACAAACTCCGCCCTCGTGTTCGTAACGCTCACGTAGCTTCTGAGTAGCGCTTCACTCTGGAGTTACGTCTGAGCTCTGAGTACTGACGTGTGTGATTTCAGGATTAAATCCTCACTGCACTCTTATAGTGTACGCACATTATAGCCAAACACTTCTCACTGTTAATCTAAAGTCCTACAAAAAAAGTGCCTTCTGAGGTAAAATTCAGTGGCTGTTGTAAAAACGCGGGATTCTGCATTTCAGCACAGATTACACGTCTCTATAAGGCTGTGCTAATTTACACTGCAATTTCATTCAAATTGTAATATTTACAGTTAGTTGTCATTTTTCAAACATTTGAGATCATATTACTCTTTCATGCTTCAGAACATTTTCTTATAAAATACTCTGCTGCCAGATATATGGACTCGATTATCGTCTTTCCAAAAGCTGACCTTTGGTCTGAAAAGATGACCCGAGGGAAGAGCAGGACAGAAAATGACGTTTAAATCACTGATGATGAGCAGAAATTTATAATAATTCCGACTGCGCTCACATAAAGGTGACGGTGAGCCGTAGGCTGTGCAGATGCCCCTGGGCTCAGAGATAAAGAAATGTGTAGTGTATGTAATTTAGTGATGGACAAAGATATTGCTATTTATTGCTGCAGGACACAGCACGAATGTGCTGAACCTCTGTCCTTGTCCTGCTCTCAGATAGCAGAAAGCAGCTGACTCGAGAGAATATGTGAGCAAACACGGTAGAACAGACGAGTTTGCCAGGCAAGGCGTCATTTTAGCTGACAAACATTAACAAGAAATTATCTGTGCCTGCTTCCTCGCAGATAAACAGAAGTCATGTCTATTTAATTATGGCCTTGTTCACTAAGATAATAAACTTTTATAAATGAGAAACACAGACCCTGGTACTGTATTAACAACGATAAAACAAATACTAATCAGCATTTAAGCCATGAAACCACTGCTTTTTGAAGATTTTTTTTTTGGTTTCACCGTAGGCCATGATTTTTTTGGTTTCTTTGCTACAATCATACAGGAAGTCAGTCCTAGCTTAAGCGTGAGTTTAGCACCTGTAATGTGCTCGCTACAATAGGTGTCAAAATGTGTCATAAAAGTGCATAATTTTTCTACATAATCTCCAGTTCTTTCAGTGCAAAGTGCTTAATGAGTGCTTTTTCTGGATTCTTGTAGAAAAAATTTCTTCCGGTTGCTAATTTAAGTCACACTTTTAATGTTTTCATTTGGCTCACCCTCATATTTGCTAATTCTATAGTCTTTGTGTAGCCAGAGGTGCCAACATTTACCGTTTTTGGACTCCTCGCCCCGGTGATACAGGAGACACCTGAACTTTCTGATATTTTTGCCAATTTTGAACAAAATTCACCCGACAGAATAGATTCACCAAAGGGGAAAGGACACAGGGTGAGAAAGATCTCATTTGCTTCGGGTAGCAATTACTTTCTTTTTTGTGCTGACGTAATTAGGTGAACTTTGACCTGTGAATTCATAAGCCCCTGTTTTTTGAGCCAATAGAAAGCAAGTCCAAGGCGGGACTGTGGTTTATTTGGTTTGTAAAAAAATGGAGAAGCAGCTAATCACTGAGTTTGCCTTGAGTTTTCTTCCTGTAGATTAGCACATATCTAAAAAAAACAACAACTTTGTATCATCCACCAACATGAGCTAGGCTTTTTGTGGTAAATTTCTATTTTTCTCTCTGCCTTGCCTGTTAGCATTTTTTTGTTAGCAATGTTGGCACCGCTGCATAAATAAGTTCATATCTGTATGTGCTCTGGTCTTCTAGACAGTAAACAAACTAGCCAGACATGATATGTCTTCCTCAGATGAATGTTTTATTGACCCCCGCCCTAAAGACCATGATGTTATTATGAGAACAAATGGCCGTATCTTTCTGAGCGTGACAGGGCAGGTTCTCTCCTGCTGTGGCGAGGATTCAGTTATGGTCAGATCGATGTTCTGCAGGTCTTCTTACCTGAATGCTTCATAAGTGGCTTTCAGTTGCGGTGGCTTTCTTCCAGAATGATAAAGATGCGGTTATAAAAATTGCTTATTGCATCAGAGACAGGAAGCAAAGCAAATTGATTTACAAAAATAAACACAACAACATAATCCAGGCTAATTAGAATAATGGTAATAAATATGAAGTGCACTCATGTTTTTTAGGTATGAGACAGCAGTTAGCTCTTACAGCGCTAATTACTGAGTAATTACTGATCAGAAATGCAACACGCTGGCCACAGATCGTTTATCTCATGCACGGGGATCTGTGTTTCAACCGGTGTTAAGCAGTAATAAAGGTAAAGTTTTATCGAAAGTTTCCCATTAAGTATAACTCATGACATGCCTAATCACACTTCTACATTCTGTATGGAGTAAATATCTATGGCTAATCTGAACAACTGATGGGCTTTGTATGTCAAGCTGGATACAAACGGATGTATGAGTAAATTTTTCTTTTGAGTGTTTTAACAAAATAAATGGTATTCCCATAATAACATAAATTCTGAAAAACTATCCCACTCATGCTATATATATATATATATATATATATATATATATATCTCAAGCCATAACTATTTTAAGGAGTATTTATTTCCTATTTCTAATGGGTCTGTATTCCCTTAATTAGCATACACATGCAGCCAAATGTTTACTGCTAACCATTCCCTGATCTTCTGGTTTCATTGTTCATGATGGATGTTGTTATGATATTGTGGAGCTTTGAAAGTGTAGAGCAGTGTTCAAAGCAATAAACAAGAGATGCAAATAGAGTGATGATGCTTTTGTGGTTGGTTTGAGTTCGGCCATTTGATAAATATATTCAAGGTAACAATTTTGTTATCGTCAGTCACATTACATAATGAGTTTTTTTTCACAGTGTCTGCCACTAATTGAAAAAGAGGCAAACAGAAAAACACAATCGGTCACTTTAATTTGTTATGCTTCCAAGCAAAGCACACTGAGAGAGGAAGAGAGAGAGAGAGAGAGAGAGAGAGAGAGAGAGAGAGAGAGAGACTTGACTTTTAAATTTTCCTTTTAATTCTCATTTAGATTCCTCCAAACGGCGAGAGCAACAGTGGATAGACAATGTGTGTATAAAACATAACAGAAAACAGTAGTAAAATACCCTGAATACATTCCCCCCTTTTTTATTTTTTAGAAGTTAAACCTTAAATCTTCTATGTTTGCAGATCATAAAACTTCCCCCAATGTCCACACTTGACAGAATTATGGTAACCTTCGAGTCATTTTAGAGAAAGCGTATTCAGCTTTGAGTTTGGCTTTAACTAACAATATTAGCATTTTATTTTTGCATTTTGTTTTTTTCTTATAAGCCATATAGCGAGCTTGGCCTGACCTATTTTGAAGCTGCTTTGAGACGTGCTTTGGCCCATGTATTTACAAGTGTTCTGTCTATGACTCCCAACCCTCTGCACCAAGCTCTAAGCAGGGAGAAGAATCTATTTAGTCTTTCACAATGCAAAAAACAGGTGGTCTACAGTTTCTTCCCTGCCACAGAAGAGACACTCTCTGCCCTTAGTGGGGTCGATGTGTGCCACGTATCTGTTTGTGGCCACGGCCCCATGCACTATCCGCCACTGTAGATCAGCTGTACGCTTCTCTATGGGCAGTTTGTACAGGGGCCTCCAGCATCCTAGTGGGGAAGAGTCTGGCGCCAACAGTTTTGACCAACGTGACTCCTTCAGTCCAGCCAGAGAGCCTCTGTACACAACTTTAATACAGGCTTCATACAGCACTTTCTTGGAGGCATTCCAGTGTTGTTAGTGGTGGAGTTTGGAAGGACAAAAGTGCTGCTTCCTCTCGCTGATGCTCCTCTACTGCTGCAGAGATTGGTAAGGTAAGTCTAATGCTGAGACTACCTCTCCCAACAGTCTCTGGACTGTATCAGTGGATTTTGGAACAGAGGCTCTTCTTCAGTACTTGGAAAAGGTTGTGCATCAGTCCTTCTGATGTTCAAGGACTGAGGACCAGGCTCTCAGGAGCGACCGATAAAAAAGTGTTGTTGCTGATAGGTCCATTTCCCTCAGGTTCAGCACGAACAGATGTTTGTCATAAGTCAGATCTTCAATGCGCTGTAGTAAGGCATAAGCCATGCCAGCTCTAGCAAGCCCTTCTCCATAGAGCAGCCTCTGCAGTTGGAAATTTCTGACCCGACATGGCAGGTCAATCAGGCTTCCCTTCCTGCAGCAACAAATAGAAAACAGGGGCATGAGTCCAGTGCTGTCCAGTCCAGAAGAAGTTCACAATCTTCTTCTGGACTTCCCTGAACATGCTTTCATGTGAAATGCTGCCACAGCATAGAAGCGATCAGGTATTTGGCAACCAGTACTCTCCCCCCTGTAGGACAACTGGGGCAAGACCCAGGTCCACTGAGACAACTTGGCACACACCTTTTCCACTACCCCCTCCCAGTTCTTGTTTTGAAAATCTGTTGTTCCTAAAAACACAAGATATTTCAGACCAACTTTTCCCCACTGGGGACTGCCTGGTAGAGAGGGAGGGCCTTGCCACTGCCCTATTAGAAAACTCAAACATTTATCATGTGTGCTGAAGAGGCTCCTGTATAGATAGCTAGACTGACATCAGTGCTTGAATGTCACCTTGTTTCTTGATAAAAGCAGTCACGTCATCTGCATATGCCAACAACACCAGATTTTCCTGCACACGTCTGACTGACAGTCCTTGTAGTTTCGCTCTGAGTCGGCGTAACAGTGGCTCAATCGCCAATCTATAAAGTTGTCCAGATAATGGGCACCCCTGTCTAATTCCTCTTTCAATTCTGACTGGACAGCTAAGACCACCTCCTTGAGCGTAAAACAAGTCTCAGAATATAACAATTTCAACCACAATAAAAAATCTCTTCCTATACCGAAGGCTTCAACCACCTGATATAAATAGTCATGGTCAACCCTGTCAAAGGCTTTTTCCTGATCTAGAGAAAGAAACCCTAATTCACAGCTTTCATAATTCAATCGTGTCTCTGACAAGAAAATGATTGTCCATTATGGTGCATTTTGGTATACTATAGGACTCATTTTTGTGCACTATTGTGGGCATACACTGTTTTAGCCTGTTTGTGAGGCATTTTGATAAGATCTTGTAGTTGCTGCATAGAAGTGCTTCAGGTCTCCAGTTATTTAAGAGTCCTAAGTCTCCTTTTTTGGGAGTAGTGACAATGCTGCTCTTGTGCAGCTCACTGGTAGCTTTCCACTGACAAAAGAGCTATTAAAAACCTCAAGCAAATCCACTCCTAAAAGTCCCAGAAATATTTGTAGGATTCATTCTGTAGTGTGACAGTTCCAGGTGCACGTCCCGCTGCAAGCTGCTGAACCGCAGTGGTCACTTCCTACAGTTCAAGACTGCATTCAGCACGCTGCTCTGTTCCGGAGATAGTTTGGGCAGCTCCCTGAGTAGCTCCTCCCTGCAGGATGGATTGCAGGCCTCAGCACTGTAGAGGCCTTTGTAGAATTCTGTGGCTTCTGTCCTTATTTCAGCTGCCTCTGTTATTGTAGTTCCATCTGCTTGTCTGAGGTACAGCATCTGGTTCTGGAGTTTTACCTTTCTAGAGAGGTTGAAGAAAAAGACACTAGGGGCATCCAAGTCTTTAATGCTAAGCCCCTTCAGTGCCTTAGCAGACTGTGGGTGTGGTTCTTCCCCATTTCTGTCTAGGGTGAAATCTGTGGTGCAGTTCCAGTTCCCTCCCATTACCACTTTTTGCTGCCACTTTCTTGTAGCGCATTCTTTAGTTTGTAAAATAGTTGTGTTCTCTTACTACCATTGTTGGGGCGTAAATATTTATTAACATAAACTCTATCCCCTTTATTTCTGCTTGCACCATTAAAGCCCTACCCTGCTCTAGCTCTGTTACTCGTGTGTTGGTTTCACCCAGTGTTCTGTTAAAAAGTATTGCCACACCAGCACTGACACTGGATTCATGGCTATGAAAAAGTTTCCCTTCCCACCACATTATTGCCCACTCTGTCTCATTGGCCTGGTCACTGTAAGTCTCTTGTTAGAAAATTGCATCCATATTTTTCCGCTGTATCAATTCTCTTACTACTGCTCTTTTATTTCTGTCCCTGCCACCATTGATATTTAGAGATCCTATTTTTAACTTCTCCACTGCAGTGACTAGAAGGAAAAAGAAAGAACAAGTGAGGACAACAGTGCAAAGAGAGGAAAACACCCAGTGTGATGTGTCCATTTGTGCTTTATTTTTTATTTAGAACACTAAATAGTGTAGGAACGGCCACACTAGAGATGTTCAAAAGCCCACCGTAAACTGGGGCTCTTCCAGCAGCCAGTGTAATGTTCTGCACCCCTTATTTTGTTTTTTAAAAAAAGTCCAAATTTTTAAAAGCCTACAATAAAAATCTGGTAATCCAGCAACGCCCAGCATTCTTGTGTCCACTAAAAACAAAGTTCTGTCCAAGCCCAATGCCCCTACCATGTGTAACAGTTTATAGGCCGCTGCTCTCCATACTAAATTCCTGGGTCCATTGAGGAGTCTCTGGATTAACTGGAAACGAAAGGCTGCAGTTCTGCTGGGTCAACTGGACCAGCCCCTTAAACTCTCACACAGCCACACACTCAGAGCTGCCATGTTCCCCCAGCACACTACTCACAACACAATACAAACACATACACACACAATACACACACACCTAATCGCTCACACAACAAATGTAATTAATCCGAGATGCACGGAAAAAAGTTGCATTATATGCCAAAAAAATTGTCAAGATGCCAACCGCACTTGCGTGCTCTACACTCCCACTCACTCCTCCACCATCCATGCGCAGAGAGAGAGAGGCCAGTTGTTGCAAAAAGTGTATGTAGTAAGTATAACATGTGGTAACATTAACTTAGCACCAAAGGTATTTACCTGTAAAAATATAAACTAGCATTGCTTCGGTTTAAATAAATGTATATGTCTCATAGGGGGCGTGGCAAATTGCCAGTGGAGAATTGAGGGAGGAGTCGAGGAGAAGGTGGGCAGTCATGGATGAATGGGTTCACCTGTGTGTGGTAAATGGTCAAGTGAATATAGATGCACTTATTTCCCATGAATTTGAACTACAGAAACGCTGTGTGTGTCTTTTGTGTTTCTTTTCTTTTGTTTAAGCAAAGCAGTGAAAAGCACTTCAAGAAAAATAGAAATAAAATGAACCAAGTCACATTCTCCAAAGCGTCCTGTGTCCTCTTTCTCCTCGTTACCTAGCAGCAGGTCACAGTGCATGCTACTGACGTCTTCCCGGAATTTGAACAGAAAATCAGTATTTAAGTCTTTCCGTAACAAGACCAGCACATTAACCTGGTGCACCCAAAAGACCAGGTACCGAAACCCCAGCAGAGCCAAACGCTACTCTGCCATGAAGAATACACACACTCAGCAGTCTATTTATGTGGAAAGTCCTTTGAGGATAAATGGGTTCAGATTTGGACAGCATGGAGCGAGAAGACAATTTGTTCCACAGAGGTGTGAATGTGTTTCAGGTGTTTATGTCACTCCGTGACAGCAACAGAGACTCACATCACTCAGCTGAACTGATTTGACCCGTGCTATGAGTGCAAAATGGAGAACAACACCAAAATATTAGCCAAAGACACCATGTGTTACATCAAGGACAATACAAAGAGAAGAAATGAACTATGGCTCCACACTAGTCATCCTCTATCAGGAATTTTAATACTCTCTCATTATCACTGCCGTGTAATGCTGCTCTCTACAAACATCTCTCATCTGTATTAACACAGCTACCAGGTTTGTGTCATACTTTCAAGTAAAACTGCTAGCAACCACTAACAATATTAACCACAGCTCAACCATGAGATTGAGTTGCACATTGGAGCTTTCACCTGCCGGGTGGCTAGTAATGAAATTGAAGATGTTTTTGATGATCCTGTTTTCTGCTAATCTCACTCCTCTCCTCCCATGTCTTCTTCAACAACAAAACAGGAAGGGGTAAGATGTGACCATCAGTGACATTTTCACAGTACAGCATGGCTAAATACAGTACAAGATGATTATGTAAGGAATTAAACACTGGTTGTCATGCAGTTATAGGAAAATAATCAACAATTTGTTGGTGTGATGAGCCGTGAGTTACTCTTGCCACTCCGAAGTTAATTATATTGTCCTTTCACCATCATTTCAGTAATAATTAATTTTTTTTAATTTATTGAAAAATGACACATTGTACTTTTTATCTGTTTATAGTTACATTTAATGTTGTGTAACATCAGTGAATATGCTCCTGTTCTCACTTACATTATAGTAGCTATAAACAGTAGATTCCTCAACAGCCTCTTTTTTTCTCTCCCATTTTGGAAAACTTACAACTTTACAACTTTATCTCTGACACTGGAAACTCCTTCCATAAATGTTAAATAAATGTCTCCTTACAGAAAACTTCACCACATCATTTATAGATTGCACACATATTTCTTTTTAATACGGTTCTGTTTCACTCTGTTTCAGTAGTTTCAGTCTTCCTTAAGGTGTGAATTTTGGGCATTGTAGTGTCTGTAGTGGTCAGAAGCATAATTTGCAACAGTTAGACACACTAATTTAGAAAGTGTCAAGTTCAATGGTGTATACTCTTGTTTAGTTAAGTGCTACACGTTCCCTCCCAGTTTTAATTTTCACTAACCCCACTCCTGACTAAGCCGCAGACATGTGCCTCAAACCAATCTTTGTTGTTGCCTCTCACAGATCCAGAAGCTTTCATGCACAAGCCAGAGGCCGCACTACCAGTAACCTCATCTACCCTCCTCTGTTGTCTCAGTCTCACACAGTGGTGGTAGGCGGGCTCTGGAACTACCAGTCTGCTATAAAGAAAGCTGATTTCATCTCAGCCTTGGCTTCCCATTACTCTCTTGACTTTCTGGCACTAACTGAAACCTGGATCTCTCCACAGAAATCGGCTACACCCGCTGCCTTATCCTCTGCTTATGCTTTCTCTCACACTCCACGAGAAGCTGGCAGGGGTGGTGGTACAGGTCTGCTGTTGTCTCGGAGATGGTGCTTCACACCGCTCTCCCTTTCTCATCTCAACATCTCTTCCTTTGAATTCCATGTAGTTACAGTTACCTCTCCAATCAACCTTCTCATCATTGTCATCTACCTCCCTCCTGGTCTCCTAGGGGCCTTCCTTGAAGAAATGGACACGCTCCTCAGTCTTTTCGCTACTCACAGCACCCCTCTTACTGTCCTCCAGTCCTCTTGCCTTCCCCCCTCTTCTGCATTCCTTTTCCTTAACTTTCAACAGCTGTCCTCCTACACACAAAGGAGGAAACACCCTGGACCTTGTCTTCAGCTGCCCCTTTCCTACTACAGACATCAGTGCTACCCCTCTTCACATCTCCGATCATCTCCTGGTATCCTTCACCATCACCCTCCCTATCATGCCACCAGCCATCAATACTTCTCTCCCACTCGTAGAAACCTCCACTCTATCTCCCCTTCCTCCACAGCTTCCTGCACCCTATCATCCCTTCCTGTCCCTGAATCCTTTGACACTTTCCTCTCCTCACTTTCCTCATCCATGGACCTCCTCTGTCCTCTATCCTCTAAACCCAGGAAGATTTCCAACCCGACTCCTTGGCTATCAGATGTGTTACGCAGTAATCGGAGAGAATTAAGAACAGCAGACAGAAAGTGGAAGAAATTGCAACTCGACACAGATGTTGTCTCTGTCCAAATTCTCCTCTGAAGTGACTTCTGCTAAGACTGCCTTCTACAAGGAAAGGCTGGAAACCTCGGCACATCTTTTCTTCACTACTCAACCCTCCGGCTCCTCCTGCTCCATCCTCCCTGACTGCTGAAGACTTTGCCACTTTTTATGATGAGAAGATTGGAAAAATCTGCCAGACATTCACTTCTACTCCTACACTACACACTGAGGACTCTCCTTCTCATTCGCTGACACAGTTTTCTAAACTACCAACAGAAGAAATCTGTCTATAATCAGCTGTCTCTCTATCTCTCACAGAACAACCTCCAAGATCCCAATCAGTCTGGCTTCAAACCGGCACACTCCACAGAGACTGCCCTTTTGGCCGTCACTGAGAAAGTACATGCTGCTGGATCAGCCAAACTGTCATCAGTCCTCATCCTCCTTGACCTTTCAGCAACGTTTGACACAGTGAACCACAAGACTCTCTTGTCCACCCTATGTGGAAGGTCGGTCATAACAGGTGATACGACGGGGATCCACATCTGCTCCCCGCAGACTCTCCACTGGTGTCCCACAAGGCTCAGTACTCTCCTGTTCTCCCTTTATACTCAATCTCTTGGTGCGGTCATATTCTCACATGGGTTTTCATACCACTGCTATGCAGATGACACTCAACTCATCTTCTCCTTCCCTCCCTCAGACACTCATGTTTCTGCTCGGATATCAGCATGTCTCGCAGACATCTCATCATGGATGACAGCTCATCAGCTGAAAGTTAATCCCAGCAAAACTGAACTGCTGTTCATCCCGGGGATTCATCCCCATCTCAGGATCTTACAATCTCCCTGGACAATTCTCTGATCTCGCCTTCAGTTACTGCACGCAACCTTGGGGTAACCATGGACAATCAACTGTCTTTCTCCTCTCACATTGCTAATCTAACACACTCATGTCGATTTCTCCTTTATAACATCAGAAGAATTCGTCCATTTCTTTACACACAGGCCACACAGTGTCTTCCCTTGTTCAGTCCTTGTCATTTCAAGACTGGACTACTGCAACTCACTCCTGGCAGCTCTGCCTCTGAGCGCCATTCGTCCTCTGCAACTGATCCAGAATGCAGCTGCACGACTGGTTTTCAACCTTCCTAAGTTCTCCCACACCACCCCATTGCTGCGCTCCCTCCACTGGCTTCCTGTAGCTGCCCGCATCAGATTTAAAACACTGGTGCTCGCCTACAAAGCCAAAAACAGACCAGCACCCACTTATCTCAAAGCTCTTATCACACCTCGCACAGCACCACGCTCCCTCCGGTCCTCTAGCACTGCTCGACTGGTCCCACCATCTCTCAGGGTACAAGGAAGGCCGAGGTGGTGGAATGAACTTCCCCTAGATTTCCAAACAGCTGAGTCACTGGCAGTGTTCAAATGACGTCTAAAGACCTACCTCTTCATAAAGTAATTAATTTAGCACTTAAAAAAAAAGAAAAAAGAAAAGGTGTATTGTCTGATTGCTTGTCTATTTCCTACCCGACAGAGTTTTGGGCTGATGGTATTCCTAGTTTGTGACCTAGTGAGCCAATATCAGAATGTATTTTTGATAGACTTCAAAGCACTATTGTAAGTCACTCTGGATAAGAGCATCTGCCAAATGCCAGAAATGTAAATGGTTCTGTGGAGCATCCGCTGTACACGTCCCTGTGAATGAGCTGTTGCTATATAAACAATAGCGTATTAGAACTAGTGCATTAATATAAACCTGCACTACTGTCCAAGCTGCTGTTATAGAAAGTTAATCAACACCTTCTTACCAGTCAGTATCCAGGATTCAGCAGCACTGTGGTGTAAATCATTTTATTCCTGAGGTGGTTTCCATCCATATTTTTAAATATGCACTGCAGCGTTTTTGACAATCATCTGTTGTTATTACAGCAGAAGACACAAACCTTTCCACAGAGAGATGAACAGTTTTGTAAATTACTTTCAGTCATATTATGTTTCAGAATGATTTCTGAAATTGTTTCTCTGACTGTGGATATTTTTGTGTCCTCCATCTGCACTCCTTCATGTCCTCTGCAATATTACATCGTGACTGCAGCAGACAGCCTTCTAAGAATGTCCCATGAGTTTGCAGTAAATTTTCTGTGCTCAGATGATTTGTGCATGACTAAACAGGCCGAATGTTGTAGAGAACAAAATGGAATGGTCTTTTTCCTGCAATGAATTGTCTGATGGTGCCTTTAATACAGGTGCTATCTTCCCCACGAGGCTTCTCAGCTTCATCTGCTTTGAAATATTCATGTGATGAGAAGAGAGGATTACGTGCAGGCCGCGATGGACAGAGGAATATTGACAGCTGATTTGCGATGTCTCTTATTCTTGGTTTATGTCTCACGTTCTACAGCAAATGGCTAATAACAATGCTATGCTGCTTAATCATCTGATTATTGCTTTGTTAAAACAACATTGTGGTGTGTTATATATTTCCACATTAAACTCCTTCTGAGTAATTAAGAATTTTACAGGTTTCATTTTACACAAGTTTCAGGAGGAACAGTGTGGGTTCTGCCCAGGCCGTGGAAGAGTGGAGCAGCTGTTTACTCTTGTGAGGAATCATGGGAGTACACTAATGCAGTCTACAGTCTACCGTCGGTATTTTGAACTCCTTCAAGGACGGGTCTCCTGTTTGTGGTTTTCATGAACAGGACATGAAGAAGCAGCCGATGTCGAGGAGGTGTTCAGTATGGGGGCTAGAAGTAACATCTCCGATATATGCAGATGTTCTCCAAACATTGTGGATGAAAATCAGCATCTCAACTGAGTCCAAGTCTTTTCTCTCCTGGAAAACAGTGGGATGAGAGGAGAGAACTTATTCTTACTGTTATCTTATTTATTTACTGTTATCTTATACAGAGACACACAGACTCACATACACAAACAGTTTGCACTATGGAAAAACATTTTTTTGCACACTACAGCTCTGTATATCTGTTTATATTATATATATATATTCTACATTACATTCCTCTAAAGGCTGCTAAACCTTCTTTATCACATAGTCTACTAGATTTTATTGTATTCTGTTTTCATTATGTGTATGTATCTAGTTCGTTGCTGTTCTGTTCATTGTTACACTGTGGGACAAGGATCTAAGGAAAAACATCCTTATCGATGGTCATAAGCTGACTGAAAGAATATGGTCATGCGTATTGGCAGTGGAAACAAGGTTCCTCTGCAGGGTTTCTGGACTTACTCTTTGTGACAGGGTGAGGAGCTTGACAATCCAGGAGAACCTTAAAGTAGAGCCACTGTTCCTCCGAATTGAGAGGAGCCAGTTGCGGTGGTTTAAGCACCTTAAAGAACACCTCAGTAGAGCCGTATCAGGCATGTCCCCACTGGATGGAGACCCCAGGGCAGACCCAGAACCTGCTGGTGAGTTTATATCTCACAGTTGGCTTGGTAACACCTGGTGATCCCTCAGGAGATGCTGGAATCTGTGGCTGGGCATAGAGAAGTCTGGACTGACCTTCTCCCCCTTTTGCCACACAGAATTCCACCAGGAAAAGTGAAAGGAAGGGAAAGGGTCACAAGATTAGCATCTAAATTAAGACTCATTTGCATCATTAGACACTATCTTTTGTCACTGATTTATCAGTACAATATGGTTTTTTCACCGCAACTCTGAGCGATAAGCCTCCCCTCCAGCAGAGGTCACCATCTCCTGAATACTAGTCTAGTTCTCTCATTTACATCTGGTTTACTTCCTGGTTTAAGTGTACGTAGGGTGCATCACTAAACTCTCAGCTGATGGGTGTTTCTCAAAAGGAAGGTTGCGTCCTAGTAAGGCTGCATATCTCAGCTGCCACGTCATCAAACGCCTTCGAAGACCGTCTCAATTTGAAGGACCCTTGGAAGGCAGCCTTTGTTTCGTGTCCTTCATTCGGCAGATTTTGAAGGATGCATCAGTTTATAATATAAGATTTTTTAAAAGTATTTTTCCTAAATGCTTTTTAAATAGCATTACAATACTACAATTACAAAAAAAATAATATAATTTATAAAAGATATTAGGACATTACTGTTATGGCTTGGTTACTATTGGTTACCATATTACAGTGTTATTAATGAATCACAGTAATACTGCCATAACGTAATACGCATTATATTTTTGTGGTGGTTTTCATACGGTGCAGATCTCATACGTTACACCCCTAGTGAAAGCAAAAGAGAATGATTTACGTTAAGCTTGAATGTATTATTTTTTTTTAGCTCAAGCTGTTAAGTATTAATATTAGCGCTTGTTCTCTTGTCATGCCGTGACTGTGGGGGCGGAAACCTTCCTGACGTAGCCATGACGTAGCCATGCCGACTTACAAGGCCATCTCATTCTAGCGTTCAATGCTGAGGCGGAGTCTAGCCTAGAAGCCTCAAAAGGACTGTTCTAGGAAGGACGCATCCTCACTAGGACGCAGCCTTCCATTTGAGAAACACTCAACGAGTGCTTCTTTAACTGCGCTTCCTCGCTTAACTCCCTCACTTCTTAGCTCCTCCTTCTGGAAGCAAGGAAAGGAAACGAGGACAGATCAAGAACAAACAGATGTTCTTGTTCACTGAAGTATCACTCTAAAGCAACTTTAATGACGAGGAGATAGGATCACGGAATCAAGAAGACATCAGTGAGAGTTTTGAAAAATCTCTGTGATATAAATCCAAAGTCTGAATTCTCTGTGATATACATTTTTGGCTGCTCTGCCCACTAGCAGAACTGATTAGCAAATTCTTTAACCCTCAGGGATCTATACCTAATTTTGCTTGTTTTTTTTATACCCGTGTTTAACAGTCGAGAAACAAATGTAATAGTTATGTGATTTTATATTATATTTTTTCAGCACAGAGAAATTGAAGACACACACACAACCTCTGACAAGACTTCTGATTGGTGTAGGGACTGAATAATTAAACTGATCAAAAGATCTTGTTTGAAGGGTTTATTGTGCTACTAACATCTGTCTTGAAAAATACAAAAGCCTTTCAGGGTGTTGGTTTAAACAGAATAACGGAAAAAAAACTGTTCGTACTGCTAATCAGTGAAGCTGTGAGTGGATTGTCACAGATCTCTGCAAAAAGATGCAGTTTAATGCAAATCTCCACACCAGATAATTATTACATATTTTTACAATTTTACATTATTTTTATTAAGTAAATGTAAGTAAATAGGTAGGACGCGATCTTTCGTGGTTTGGCCGTTATCACAGACTTGTAACGGTGGTGTTGTTGCCACACACTTTCATCACACTTTTTTCTGTGATCAGCAGGTCGTGTTTCTTTACCAGTGCATACGTTCCTTGGGCCTGTTGTCTTCATTGTGTTTGTTCATTTGTTATGGTTTACAGGACTCCAACTGCAGCAAGCTAATCAGAGGACGAATGAAGGAGTATGCAGAGTCCTTCTCTCACCTCACTGATAGATGATGCCCTGTTTATCCACTTCTCTCTCTCTCTCTCTCTCTCGCTCTCGCTCTCACTCTTTCTCTCTCTCTTCTGCTGGAACCATATTAATAAAACTGCTTCTTTGTCTCATTAGATCACGACGATCCCCCTGTTCAGTGCCGGAGCTGCCTGCCTCTTTATCACATCAGAGCGCTGCCACAGATGAAGAATTTCCTGGACCAGGGGACGGAGTCTCGCCCAGCCCTAGCCCTGGGTGCTAACTGGTGTAGATTTGAAGCAGTGCTGGATGCTGGCTGTTCAGGGACTCCAGGCTCAGGAAAATGGATGAGATGCAGGAGAGCTGTCTGAGAGAAAAGCAGTGTGGGATGAACAATGGTGGAAAAACTATGAGGTATTCATGAGTGCGATCTCAAAAGGCTGCATGCAACTGTGATAATTGCAATCAGAGTAACATTTGCACAAAAATATTCTGAAAATGTTCCAAGATTTGCCAAGGCTATTACAGTTTTCTGTTCTCAGAAAGCTGAGAAACTCTTTTTTTTCACACTAAACTCTGCGCAGTTTGCCTGTGGCTTTCACAGACTCATCTGTTTGGCATCGCACGGCACCTCGAGCTGCAGCTCAGGAGTTATTAGGAAGGTGAGAAGGAAGTGTTACGGTTCTTGGAGTGCACACTTGGTTTAGTTTCACACTAATCACTTTTAAAATGAGCTGTGCTCCTTTCCTCCAATCCCTAAGTGTACAGGGTTTAATCTCGCAATCCAATTATAGATTATAGACGTGGAGTGTAGAATGAGTTTGGAAGCTCTGCCAGAGAGCAAAATACTCAGTGTGGTGCTGTTCTAGGAAAATAATCAACAGCAGGGTGGTGGGGTAAAAAGTACAATGTGTACTAGTCATCACTGACTAGTTGCTGTGGTATAAGAGGAATAAAACACTTGGGGAAAATGGGAAAACCATCAACTATGATGATGTCATGTTTTACTCCTGAGATTATCGTGAGGCTAGTGGCTGTTCCTCTCTGTTCACCACTTAGTGATGAATGTCCACTTTATTCAGTAGATCATTAGTTTTATAGCATAATATAATAGTTTTTGTGCTCCACTCAGATACCGTATATGTAGATATAAATAAGATACATGGAAAGTGACACACTCCTCCTGAACGCACTGGTGTAAACACAAAGTGGATGTTTTTGTAAAGCATTTCTTTGCTCTTGTTACTCTGAAGTTTAGATGATTATTTTCATTAGAAAGCGGTTTTCAAAGCAGAGGCTGTGAAGCATAGCCACGGGGTCCATTATTTATTTATTTGTGTTATTTTTTTTAAATACTTTATTACAGTGGTGGGAATCACATCTCACTATTATCAGAGTTACTATATTATATATGATAGCTCGAGGTATTAGCTTGTTTGAATGGCCACTTGAAATGAATAATCCAAACCTCAATAACTCAAAAAACTAATCCCTATAAATAATGACGACTTGCCTAATGTGTTTTGTCTGCGGAAAGTTCTGGAATAAATGAGCTGAATATTTGAAAAGTTGGATTATGTTCGGAGGAGGTTCGTGGAATTTATTTCACACTTAAAAAGTGTAAGAACTCTGTGTTGAAGGAATTGGCTCAACTCAGCAAGTTTATTGTCTTTTTTTAGGAAAATGGATATGAAAATGAGTTTTTTTGCTCAATCGGAATATAACGGTTAGAGAAACGAAGCATTAGTAGCTGGAGTGTCTCTGAAAGGTGTGTGAGAACAGATGATCAGAGTGTCCAGGACTGGCTGAAGCTTCAGAGAGGACAAACTCACTAAGACAGGAGTTCATAAAGACTTCACCAGGAGCCTCTTCAACGTGTCTTTATTTATTGCACTGCAGCTTTTTTATGACAGTCACTGCACGAAGCTTCTTCATCGTTTTCTCCCACAGGTCCTCCACAGGTGCTGAGACAACATTAAACCATTTCTGTGGGTTTTTTTTCTTCCATAATATGGGTTTGAGAGAACATCAGCAGAGCTGTAATGTACTTTGTGTTTTTCTCATCCGCAGTGAGTTTTGTCTCGAGTTTAGACCACGTGACTAAATTCCAGGTGACTATACAGCCTGGGCTGAACTGTTTTTCTTACTAAAAGAGGAATTCATTGTGAAGACAAGATAAAATGGAGGAATTGCCACTGCAATTGCCAAAAAACCCTCCTGCTCACCCTGCAGCTTTGACAGCTCAATTCTCACTTGAAGTCATTTTCGATTCTTTACACCTTTTTTCTACTTTTTACCTGTGAAGTGTTGTGAACCTTGTTTCTGGCATCGTTATGGCCGGGGTGACCGACCGTGGTGATTCCTTGATGTCTAGATAAGACACAATTCATTGCCAGAGGTGTCAATGTTGCTAAGACAAAAATATGAGCGGGCAAAATTTTACCACAAAACCCCTGAGTGTATATCAGTGCACTCCATGCTAACAGAACAAATAAATAAATGATAAAAACGTTTAGTGGTTTTTACTGCAAAACACGTTTTTGGATTTATAATCAACCAGCTGAGTGTATGTGCTCTCTGCATGCTGCACATAATAATAAAGTATATAAGTGTTTAATATACTGAAAAAAATAAACCTCTGGTCTTCATATCTTTCATCTCTTGTCTCTCTTTCATCTCTCTTCTCTTTCATCTCTTGTCTCTCTTTCATCTCTCTTGTCTCTTTCATCTCTTGTCTCTCTCTCATCTCTCTTCTCTTTCATCTCTTTTCTCTCTCAAATCTCTCTTGTCTCTTTCATCTCTCTTCTCTTTCATCTCTTGTCTCTCTCTCATCTCTCTTGTCTCTTTCATCTCTCTTCTCTTTCATCTCTTTTCTCTCTCTCATCTCTCTTGTCTCTTTCATCTCTCTTCTCTTTCATCTCTTCTCTCTCTCTCATCTCTTGTCTCTTTCATCTCTTGTCTCTCTCATCTGTTGTCTCTCTCATCTCTCTTCTCTCTCATCTCTTGTCTCTCTCATCTCTCTTCTCTCTCATCTCTTGTCTCTCTCATCTCTCTTCTCTCTCATCTCTTGTCTCTCTCATCTCTCTTCTCTCTCATCTGTTGTCTCTCTCATTTCTCAGCTCCTTGTGTCTCTCGTCTTACATGGCTCTCTCATCTCACTCTTCTCTCGTCTCTCTCGTGCCCAGGGCCACCTCGGGAGTGTGCAGCCAGCTCTAAAGACTCTCTTAGTCTTTGTCCTCTCTGTTCATCACTCTATCTATCTCTGCCTCTCTCCTCTTCCTCTCTGAGTGGTATACACCCTCCTGTCTCAGCAGGTAGCGATCACTTATAGGCCTCTACAGATGCTCTTGTATAATGATAGAAAGACTGTTCATGCTTATCATTTTCTGACTAACACACTTACAACCAGTATAATCCCCCTGTGTGTGTCTATATATATATGTGTGTGTGTGTGTGTGTGTGTGTGTGTGTGTGTGTGTGTGTGTGTGTGTGTGAGAGAGAGAGAGAGAGAGAGAAAGAGGGAAAGAGAAATGTTTTTTTGCCAATCAGATGCTTTCTTCCTCCGTCTGAAACACACTACAATCAGTAAACAAACACAAACCTCCTGAATGTTAGGCCCTAAAACCAGTCTTCCTCGGAGTGTTATGTGAGACGTTCGTTTTTTTTAAACTGTCTTCATAAGGATTTCCTCTGAAACTGGCTTTTGTACACCAGGGTAACCCTCTTAAATTGGATAAATACGCGTGTGTTTCTTGTGACTTGGTCCTTGCAGGAGATGAAATAAAACTGAACAAAGTCCAGACCGTCTGAGAGAACTGAAGTGACTCTAATGGAATGTGCATCTTCTAATGCATAAAAATATAAGAAAATCTCTGACAGTGAGAATTCTGAGACAGAAGTAATATTAAAGGCCATTTTCACCAGGTCTCGAATATGTGCCATATTCTTTATTTATCTCAAATTTTGGACATATTATCTCATAACCTTTGACGTATGTGATATTTTGGACATGTCACATAAAATAAGTCGAAATTGTGACTTATTATATCAGAATTTGATTTATTTTCTCAGATATTTGGCTTAATATCCCAAAATTCTCACAATCTGATTTATCTCAAATATTTTTACTTATTTTTTAATTTACAAAAAAAAAAAGAATTATGTTAATCTTGACTTTTTATCTAAAATAGTGATAGATCTCAATATTCTGACTTATCTCAAAATTTTAACATTATCTCAAAAAAAAAAAAATTTCATACCAAGTTTTCTTAAAAAAGAATTTTTTTCCGATGCTGGTCATTCAGCTATACCTTCCATTCACATGCGGAAGTAGTAAACATACTGAAGAGGCATTGTCGCTGGATAGTATGAGGAAGACTAGGTTTAACAGGGGGACAGGGGTTTTGTACTACATGTATGAATTCAGTACCTGATACATCAGTTGAACAGCTATCTGTTAGCTATCAAAACTAGGCAGCCACCTACCTAAAAAGATTAGTTTATCTAATTAGTTTATCTTGCAGTGTATACATTCAAAAAGGACTCTTTATTTTCACTATGTCAGACCTGGGTGGGAGGGTTGCGCTGGGGTAGTGAGGGGTGGGATGGGAGAGGGAGGGGTGGAATGGGGTA
>CM040986.1:147857-161231 GCA_022985145.1 Pangasius djambal | reverse complement strand
TCGCTCCAACATCTAGTGGGAAGCTTCCCAGAAGAGTGAGCAAAGGTATTGGAACAGATAGTCGTAAAGTAAATGAAAGTAAATAGCATTTAATATTTGGCTCAATATCCCTTTTATTTAACACGTCTAAAATTCCTAATATACAGGTATATATTGACCATTTTAAAAGTTTGTCCTCTTTTTTGTTTGTCCTAACCTTCCACTTCTAACAAAAAGAAAACATCAGATTGTTCTCAGATACCCAGAATTCATTTCTTCTGTGTTTCTTTCGTTCCCACCCTGGCGTCTCTCTGACGTACGGCTGACACAGTGATCTAATCACCTGCCATTTATTTTCACTCAGCTTTCATAACTCTCATGCAGCCAAAGGTCGAGGCACTTCATCTGAGCACAGATTGCTGTCTTTAAAGCAAATAGCTGATACATGAGACTACAAATAAGGTGAAGTTAAATTCAGCCCTGCCTTCCAGCTTCAATATCACACCTGTCAGTCATCACTAATCTGGAACCTGCCCACAGAGCAGCAGTGCGTTCACATCACGTGTCTGTTGTGTTGTTGTCTTCCCCTTTATCTTGCTTTAATTATCAATTATGGAACCAATTTATTTTTATCAACCGCAACAAAGCCAAAGGTTTTTATGCAATATTATTATTGCATTACCATCATTACTGTCCTTTCATTGTATCATAATAAGCTCAAAGAAGGTCTGCTTATCTAATAGATAAATAATTTGCTTCAAAACAAAAGCCAATAAAAGTGTCCAGGTGGAGTGTCCATTCACCACAAAGACACACGACACCTGCTCATCTGAGCCCACGCACACGACTGCTGCAAGCCATTATTCTGTATTAACACACAAGATAAAACTCTTAAAACATCTATTAAAGTGTTAGAGTGTTATAACCCCTAGCTGTCATAAACACGCATTAGTGTGTTAGCTTTGACCTTCTTCTCTAAAGCAGATGGTAAAATCTCTACAAAAGCAGCTTAATTAATGTTCTGCTTTTAGAACACAGATGAGGTGGGAAACTGAACACTTCTAAATCAATTCCATTAAATTCAACTTTCTTATCATTATATCTTACCATAAAAGGACAATACACACAGTGCAAACAAAAAAGATATTAAAGCAAGCTACTGTGGTGTAAAGAGTAAAAACACACCGAGTCGAGTAAAAGTACTGCTACAGGAATTCACCTGAGTAAAAGGTAATGTCTTCATCAAGGACTGAATAAATCACCTGCTGAAAAACTGCTTGAGTAATTAGTTTGCAAATGACTTTTTTTACACGTCTAAAACTAACACGAGGTTTAAAAAAATGGAAACTCTTCTCTTTTCTGTTCGGTTCTAATGTTAACGAACACAGTGCAGAACGCCACCTCCTTCATCAACAGGGCAGAAAGAAAGGTAACGTTAGCTGGCTAGCTCTCTTAGCCAAATGCTGTTGCTTTCTAGGTTCGTTAGCTTGCTAGCTAGCTCACTGAACAAAGAGCTTTCATACACTCTCAGGTACAAATTCCATACTTTAAAGTACAACCTTTACCCCACCAGTAGCTGTACTTCTAAAGGTGCAGCTTGACCATGCTACGGGTTTGTACCTGTTCTGTATAAGTACTGAATGGTACATAAGTGTATTCTTATACTCTGTTATACTTAAACTATTCTACACTCCTTCAAAATGATCTAGACAGGCATGATTTTAATTATTCCCTACGAGTCAACAGGACAATAAAATGATTTTATTTAAAATGTGTAATGTGTAATTAACTTGTTTAATCAGCATACTCTTTCAATCTAAACGTTTAGGCGTCATTTCACACACGTTTCACACATCTGCCTCACATGTCTGTCTGCATAACAATGCCACTTAGCATCCCAGGATACACAGATCTCCCCCACAGCTGTCCGGCTTTAAATCTGACTCTACAAACAAAAGTATATTTCCGTATCCTTAAAGGAAACTGCCACAGTGACAAGCGATCGCACCTTTTAACCTGTTTTTCTGAGAGTGTGCTGTAAAACCTCAGCAGATCAGGTTGCAATGCCGATATCTCCTCAGGTTTCGGTTTGCGGAATAGAGTGTGTGTGTGTGTGTGTGTGTGTGTGTGTGTGTGTCAGTTGTTTTGCTCCATTGCTGCTGTTTGTGCAGAAGGATTTAGCTGTGTATGATAATAGGACCGAGTGTATTGTACATTATTATACGTATCTAAAAAAGAGTACATGTCTTTTTAAAGAGAGAGAGACGCCCTTTCTGTAGAGGATAGAGAAAGTAAGCAGGTGCTGAGGAGACGCAGGTTTAACGCACCGGGGATGAGATCAGAGGTGTGAAATGCTAATGTACCACTATCTTTATGGTGCGCCATCTGGCCTGAGTCGCATGTAGCATCCTTCTCTACACGCATCTCAGGCCTGCTGTTGCTTTATGTACAGGTTATTTTATTCATAGACATGTACTCACCACACACACACACACACACACACACACACACACACACAAACTCATAAATCTGGACAACTGTTGCTAATCTGCATGTGCAGTTAAATAAGAAAGTAATGAATAAAACAGTCCATGTCATGCTGTTACAGGAAAATATAAGAAAACCACATCAAAATTCATTATTTTCCTGTAATAGCACGTCCCCAAGTGTTTTATTCCTCTTATACCACAGCTATTTGCAGACAATTACAATATTTTTATTTATTAAAGAATGACATGCCATACATTTTATCCATTTATAGTTAGGAACTAGTTATGAAACAAGCCTAACTTCTCCTTGTTAAACACAATCAGGCCTCCAAGTCATGTGGTTCTGCAGTACGCGAATGTGTGTATTCTAAAAATGCAGATAGTTTTTAGGCTGTAAATTCTTTAGGCTACTTACAATACGGAGACTTTCAGAGTTTTGAAAATACCTGCGTTACCGTACGGCGTGAGAATGAAATGTCACGTGTCGTCTGTGTTTCATATGTCATGAAAAGCACAAACTTTAGGTAAAATATCAGTCTTATTCAAATAGCCCAGTAGAAGAGGCGGGTGTGGTTACAATGCGTTGGTGCAGAATGTGACATGCAGAGCATTCGAGAGGTGATGAGTGCCGCAGATAAACATGCGGACGTGGCTAAAGGGATGACTTGGGTTTTTATACGAGTTTGTTTTTGTTTGGGTGATGCAAGCTCTTGAAAAACTGGGAAGTGGACCTCATGGGGAAAAGGTTTGAAAACATCTGCTTTACAGAAATCTTCACCCTATCACACATGTACACGTCCCAGTGAATGTGCCGTTACTATAGAAACGATAACATGTTTCTACACGAGCACATTAATATAAACCTGCACTACTGTCAGAGCTGCTCTTATAGAATATTAATCAACACCTTATGGCCAATCAGAATCCAGAATTCAGCGGGCTGTCCAGTGTGTCCTACACAGGTCACTAACTCTGCTGAAGCTCATAATCACTGCAACAGCTCCATAAACTCTCTAAACGAACTTCAGAGCTGTAATTCCTCATCAGCAGGTCCATCATGCCGACTGCGCTCTGAAGCCTCTGCTGTGTTGCGTTATAATCCTCATTAACACAGGGACAGAGTGTGTGTTAACTGACACACAGTGGAGAGTTTAGGAGTTGGCTAGCCCTGATTAAGTCGTGTCCAAACCTGACCACGCTGGTGAGGAGGAGCAGGAGGAGCAGGAGGAACAGACGCCTGTCTGAAGGCCACGAGTCCGTCACTGTGGACTCTGACTGTGTGAACACCTGGACCTCTCACATCACACTGCCAAACGGTAAGCGGACCTCTTTAATAACTCCAGCAGAGGTCCATGTTACAAATAAGCTGTCACCTTCTGACCAGCAGGATCACAGTACGCCATCGCCATCAGAAAACCGCTCATGTGACAGAAACGTTTATCACTTCACATGTTAATGCAGTTAGTAAACATATTTACTCTGCTGAATGATGTGAAGATAATCAGGATATAAATAAAAACTGCTAGCCAACCAAATAATAACACTTAAACAGATTAAGTGGCAAAATAACATCCACAGTTACTATGGTACACGATGTGCATCATGATACAGGAGTCGCACAAAAAAAACGGAAAAACTGAATTCAGTAATAATACTTTAATACTTTTATTTAATTTCTTACTTGTAGTTGTAATATATTTTTGAAACAGCATTAAATATGTGTAAACATATCTCTTGCAGTATCTCAGAAAGTGACATTGATAATATATTGTCATATTGTCCATCACATATTTTATGTTTTATATTTTATATATTATAAATAGAATTTATTTTTTTTAAAAAGCAGATATACAGAGCTGTACAGCGTATAGAGATACTATATAGCGTGCAAAATTGTTTTCCTATAGTGCAAACTGTTGTGTGTGTGTGTGTGTGTGTGTGTGTGTGTGTGTGTGAGGTAGCAGACTGTCTCGTGTCCTTGTTCAGTAGCCGGATTGCCTGAGGGTAGAAACTTCTCCTGAGTCTCTCTGTGTTGGACCTCAGGATCTGGTAGCTCTCTCCTGAATGGAGCACTGAGAAGAGACTGTTTTCGGGGTGGTGAGAGTCTTTTATGATCCTCCTGGCCCTGGTCCTGCATCGCTGGTTGTAGATGTTTGTGATGCAGGGGAGAGAAGTCCTGATGGTCTTCTCTGCTGTCCTCACCACTCTGGACAGCGCCTTTTGGTCCTGGGCCGTGGTGCCTCCGAACCAGGTGGTGATGCTCCCAGTGAGAAGACTCTCCACAGCCCCAGTGTAAAAAGCCTTCAGCACCCTGTGAGAGACCCTGAACCTGGCCAGAAGTCATAGATGGTAGAGACGCTGGTGCACTCTTGTCACCAAGCTGTTTGTGTTTGTTGTCTATGAGAGGTCTTCTGTGAGGTGGACCCCAAGGTATTTGAAGCTGATCACCCTCTCGACTGTGGCCCCGTTGATCCTCAGGGGCCTGTAGTTCCTCATCTGCTTCTTCCCATAGTCAATAATCATCTCCTTAGTCTTGGTGACATCCAGAGAGAGATTGTTATTTCGACACAATGTGGAGAGGACATCCACTTCCTCTTAGTAGGCCTTCCTGTCGTCGTTGTTGGTGATGAGGCCTATCACCAGCTGGAGCTGTGTGTGGCCGTGCAGTCACTGGTGTAGAGGGAGTACAGCAGGAGGCTGAGGACGCAGCCCTGAGGAGCTCCAGTGCTGAGGGTGAGCGTGGAAGAGGTGTGGTTTCCCATCCTGACCACCTGGGGGCATCTGGTCAGGAAGTCTAGAATCCAGTGGCACATGGAAGAGTTTGGCCCCAGATCCTGGAGCTTCTTGCAGAGGTGTGAGGGGACGATGGTGTTAAAGGTGGAGCTATAATCCACAAACAGCACCCGCATGTAGTTTCCTTTCCTGTAGGTTCATTCTGTGTAACATCAAGAAAATCAGACCCTATCTCACTGATCATGCCACACAGCTACTAGTCTAGGCCATCGTTATCTCAAAACTCCACTATTGCAACCCACTACTCCGGGGCCTCCCAGCCAGCTCCATCAAACCCCTTCAGATGATTCAGAATGCAGCAGCATGCCTTATACAGGCTTCCTGTAACCGGCCACATCAAATTCAAGGCCTTGATGCTCACGTACAAGACCTTGTCTTGAACAGCACCCCCTTACCTCCACACTCTACTTGAGGTTTATGCTGATCAGTCAGTGACCGACACCTAGTAGTGCCTACTCAGTGAGGCATGAGGTCCCTTTCCAGAACTTTCAAACTGACTGTCCCTCAGTGGTGGGATGAACTGCAGTGGTAGCTCAGGGTTAAGACGTTGCACTACTGGTGGTTAAGTCGCTTTGGACAAAAGCGTCTGTTAAATGAATAAATGTAACGTAAATGTGGTCCAGGTGGGAGAGGGCAGTGTGTAGGGTGTGGGTGATGGTGTCATCTGTGGACCTGTTGGACCAGTATGCAAACTGTAATGGTTCTGGGCAGCTGGGGAGGAGGGATCAGACGTAGGCCCTGACAAGTTTTTAATGTGCTTCATCACTATAGAAGTGAGTGCTACAGGACGGTAGTCATTCAGGCAGGCAGGACAGGGGTTTAAGAACAGGAATAATGGGGGAGGACTTAAAACATGTGGGAAAAACACACTGGTTGAGGGAGAGGTTAAAAATGGTGGTAAAGACTGGTGCTAGTTGGTTAGCACAGACTTTTAGCACACGTCCAGGGATGTTTTCTGGACTGCATGCTTTTCTGGTGTTAACTTTGTGTAGCACCTTCCTCACATCCAGTTCTGAAATGACCAGTCCTTCCTCGTCCCCAGCTAGACCTGGTGGTTCATACTCACGTTTTTCCTGGTCTGAGCTGGTGCTGGTAACCTTAAACTGTGAATAGAATTCAATTCAATTCAATTTCATTTGTATAGCGCTTTTAACAATGAACATTAGAACAATAAACAATGAACAATAGAAGATATTCAAGTCTTTGGCTAGGGAGAGGCTGCTATTGTTTATGGTGGGGGACTTGGGTCTGTAGTCTGTAACGGTTCGCCTGCTCTGCCACAGACGCCTGGAATCTGCCGGGTCTCAGTCGTGTCCCCGTGTTAAGTTGGAGCTGAGATTTGGAAGTGATTTGAGACAACTCTCAGTAAAATGTGTCTTGTTTTCATTAATTAGTTAAATTTGTTTTAATTAATTAGAATTCACCATTTTTTTCTTTTTTATTTAGGTTTTTTAATCAGTAACAAAATCAGAATGTATTTTATGCATTTTAATCAAGGTTTTAATCGTTAAAATACAATTCAGAAAGATTATTAGTTATGAACTTTTGCAATTTTGTCAGTAAAAAAAAACAATTGAAAATTTTTCAAATTTTCTGAATTTATTTAGTTTTTTAAACCAGTAAATCTGAATGTCTTTTTTGCATCTCATTGAGCTTTTTAATCAGTAAAACCGTTCTGCATTATTTTTGCTTATTATTTTTCATACAATCACATGACACACTTGAAACTATAATAGTCACGCAGCTTTATCTGTGCTGAAAAAAACACCATTTATTTATTTGAAATGGAGGATTTTTTTTAACTGTTAAACCGAGGTGTCAGAAATAATCAAAAATAGGCCTCGACCTCTGAGGGTTAAATAAAAAGGCCACAGCGTTTCTGAAATGACCGAATGTTTCACACGCTGCTGTGAGGACCTCACAGTGGAGGAAACTGGACATCTCGCTGGTCTCAAAGCTCTGATATGAGATAAACAAGATAAATGAGATAAACGAGATAAACGCTGTCAGCTGTGGACTGAGAAGTTAAACATAGGAAGGGGTTGTTTGTTTGACTGATGCTAATGATGGAGTTTGTGGTGAGTAATAAAATCTCTGATTCTGCACAGCTCTGTGTTCCCGTGTTCGTGTTACTGAAAGATACGGCAGTCACACGTCATCTAACAAGCAGGTTCAGTTTCAAAGCCCAGGAGCGAGTGCAGAGATCACTCCAGTGCACAATCAGGGTTTTGAAAAGAATTCATTATGACGATACAAGACCTTTCCACCAGCACCTGACAGCTGAAGCATACCGTGTGTGCGTGTGTGTGTGTGTGTGTGCGCATGTGATTACACGCTTTCCACATGGAAGCAGATACACATCACTCACCATGTTCACTGGAGCTCATGCCTGCAGAGAGGCAGCAGCAAACATACAATTTATCTGTTAAATCCTTCCACATCGTTAAGATGCCAGTGATGTGTAAGAGCCCGAGCTAGCATTAGCCTCAGGAACTCCTCAAAAAGCTAATTAAAAGCACTGTTGGATTTCCAGCCATCCATGTAGTCCTGGGCATCTCACGTGTCCATGTGCTCCTCCAGGTTCTCTCTCTGGATCACTGAGAAACACGAGAATAAAACAGGAAAGAGTGGAATGTTATTCACTAAACAGGGTTTAAAAAGAGTTACTCTTTTTTCAGCTGTATGTCGTTTATTTCATCAAAGCTGCTGAGAAAGAGACGTTCGAGCTACGAGCTTTAAGCAGATCTTACATTCCTGTGATTATAGAAATGTATCTGAGTGAATCTGGGAAAAATATTCCTCTTTTACATGTTTCTCAACCACAAGTAAAGTTCTAGCATATCTGTGCATGTAGATAGAGATCCTACGCAGATCTCTAATGAGCATCCAGAGGCAACATGGGGAAGAAACCATGAGAGACTCAAAATGGACTCCATTGTCTTCTGAGCTTGTTGCTGTCTGTTCACCATTATGTTAGCATCATACCGATCAATAGCAGTAAATTCACGATGCTCGATATGACGTGGCTGAGCGATTCCCGGCGCATCGAGCAGCTCTTTACTCTGACCTGACAGACCTTTAAACGGCCAGGAGATGAGAGAAAGTTTGACCAACGGTGTGAGAGGAGCAGAGGATTACTGCAGCTCTCACACCAATTAAAAATCTCACAGACATCTGTTTCAGTGAGCGGCCTTTAAAAGATGAAATCGATGGCTTAGGACTGCAATTCCCACAAACAGTTTAACGCTCAAGTCTCCATCAGTGAACAACTTCAACAAAATAGACTTTGTGTGGAAACTATAATGAACTTCCTGGTTACACAATCGCACTATTTGTCCATGTAGTACCCAGTTACAGAAGGGATTTATTTATAATAAATAAATAAAAGGGTTCGCTTTTGAGTCTGGTTCCTCTCAAGGTTTCTTCCTCATATCGTCTCAGGGAGTTTTTCCTCACCACCGTCACCTCTGACTCACTCATTAGGGATAAATTCACAACTTTAAAATTTATATACAGAATTTATATATTTCTGTAAAGCTGCTTTGTGATAATGTCCATTGTTAAAAGCGCTACACAAATAAAACTGAATTGAATAGAATTGACTGAAATGAAATAATAGCGTCTATGGAACCATGTAATGAGACCCTTATTTCTGTGATCATGACACAAGCAGCAAAATCAGATCAACTGCTGATTTTACATAAAAGTGGAAGAACAATGAATCCTGACATCACTAACTTGGGATCATGAGCAAGACAGTCTTAATGAAAATGTGAACAACTGATTTTCCTTCCAAGAAAATATTGCCTAAATGATTATCGTTCTTGTATTATTGTCTTATTGTTTAGCGGTCTATCATCTATCTCTCTGTTCTTCTCTCTGTTTCTTATACAAACAAGAATCTCTAAAAATCAAGGCATCTTATTATTGCAATAATGAAACATTAATGTGTGCGTGACACATTTTCACACTGGACTCATAAGTATGATTTTATCTTTTCAATACCATGAATTTCCTGTAAGAATAAAATGACATTATGGCAGTAAGTGCCTGTGTGGAAAGAGCGTCTTCATCTCCACCACACTTTCCATTTCACCGAGTACCGTGTGTGTCATCAGCGGGTCCGTTTTTTAGTCCTATTGAGATGAACTGTGGAATAACTTGATTAGACTTGCAGATGGGCTTGCAGTGGATAGAAAGCTCCTTTGCAGATGTCATCCACACATTTCGTGCTCTGCAAGTGAACTCCATGCTTTGTGCTGCTGAGAGGATCTATTAGCTATTAGCTATTAACGGTGTCGTTTTCCCTCGAGGCAACACAGACAGTCCTGTGTTCCTGTCGCAAACACGATCCAGTTTCACAAAGTATCACCAACTGCTTTTGTATTAGAAAGGGTAATAAGGGTAATGTATGTTAAGAAGAGTTTTCTCTTCCTGATGGCAAAGTCATCATTATTATGAATATCCACCAAACATCAGCCCCTTCACTGCATAAATCCTCCACAGTTATGGAATTTCTGATTTATATATATGCATATATATTCTCTGTCACTGCTGCAGATTTATTCCCAAATCACAAAAAGTTCCTGCTTAGCAAAATCAAACAAATGCAGCTGGGATTAACTCGTCTCGATCCATAACGATGTTACCTTTAGATAATCAGGCAGTGATTAATCCCCGTGTGACGTTTGAGGAGATCAGCCAATCACGTGAAGCGTGCAGAGAAGTCAAGCAGCTTGTCTTACAGCAGAGGAGCGAGAAACGATCCTGCGTTAATCATTCTAACTGCAAAAAATGGACAGAGAGCTGAGAAAAATATCACACTGAGTTTGAACATCACTGAGTTTTCTAATGCAGAATCACCAGATACAGACATCTGTTATAACCTGCTTACTGCACTGACTGATGGAGTGGAGCATAAACTGGCTTTTCTTTATTACTGTAGCTGTAACTCTGGCAGTGATGCTCCTGCAGACAGACAGACAGACAGACAGACAGACAGATAGATAGATAGATAGATAGATAGATAGATAGATAGATAGATAGAGTACACTGTGATTATCAGTATGCTTAATGAACAGAATAGTTGCTTATGACATGTCTATGTCAGGTTTCCAGTTTTAAACTAAAACTGCTCTTTAACAGCCGTGTATAACGTCAGATTCCTGAGTGACAGATGACAGATGAGTGAAATCTGTAGACATGTGAGCGAGCGGATGAATAATCCGTGAGTGATCCAGGGCTACACCGAGCAGAATGTCAGTGGAATCTATTCCAGTCGTGGAAATTCTGTGAAAAGATTACAACATCTGCTCTGAACTGAATGTTTGCTCAGGATTTCCAGTTGCAAAAAAAAAAACCCACAGAGCAACACATGCAGTTTGTGGAAGAGTGACGGCATTGCTTTAGCGAGTGGCATTTGCAATATGAGGCTCGAGATGCCGGCAGACAGACGATATTCCCTCCGCAGAAAATCTGTGTCTCTGATAGAAAATATCGTCAGGGAAAGTTAAGTTCAGGATCACAGACTGTAAACAGCCTTTGGACCAATCAGCTGTCAGAAAATATTATCCTTTTTTCTCTGACATATGCTACCAAGCTTCTGTAGTGGAAATAGTTTCACAACTCCTGAAAATATCACAGATACAGAATTTCTGCAGAGGGAATATCGCATCTTTGCGATGTATAAAGCTTGCTAAATTCATTTCTATTGTTCCCAGGGACCAATCACCGAGCACTGGCAAGCATCTTCAGAAAATCTTCCTTCTTCTTGTAGCATGTTTTGATATACGCAAATATCAATGATGATTCAATGAATATGCAAATTAGTCTATGGCATCATCTTGTGACTACTGGTGACTTTTAGAGAACCAGTGAATAATCCACAGGTTTTTCACTGTCCTGTGAATTTTATTTTCATTTCCACACTACACTTTGCTAAGCTTCACCATGACGACCAAGCAGAAAAGTGTGTATAGAGTTTTCTCAGCTACACGGAGTTTGGAGAACACGCCACAGGCTGCACTCTTTCACGGGTATAAGGTGTTATTCTTCTGCACACTTCAATCAAATGCTGACCTTTCTTCTCAAGATGAAGAATAATTTTAGCAGGTGTGTGGGATTTCTGGTTGTTGAAGTAACTGCTTGCCTTTTGAACTACACATTTTGTCACTTTTTTTTACTACAGGTTCTGCTTGTTGGAAAGGCTGAATATTGGTGATGAAGAAATGTTCCAATTTTACACTCGGCACGACCCTTTGACCTGCTGATTGATGTTCCTGCA
Organism: Pangasius djambal; assembly: GCA_022985145.1. Classification (NCBI taxonomy): domain Eukaryota; kingdom Metazoa; phylum Chordata; class Actinopteri; order Siluriformes; family Pangasiidae; genus Pangasius; species Pangasius djambal. Next base: position 149,687 of record CM040986.1, on the reverse strand, counting down.
GCTTCCCTGGACAGGAATTATTTATGTCAGATTGGATGACCAGTAGTGGTCCCACCCTGACATTGTCAGATCAGTTCTTTAGTGTAGCTACAAATGAGGACAGAAAATTTCCAGCAGGATTGAAGTCACCGTGGAACACAACGCCATCACTGAACACCACAAAGGCTGTGTGACGTGTGTGAGGAATGAATCTGTTCAGCTGTATGAGTTAAAGGAGCTACAGAACCTCAAAAATGGTCACTAAAATGTGTCTAATTGGGACATTTTTAGTGCTTAATTATCCACAGGTCCTCGGAGGATCCACATGATGAATGAGAATGAATTAAAAAAAAGCTAGCTCCGTGTTAATGTATGAACATAGATGGAGTCGCCATCATTTGCATCATTAGCCACAGTAATTTTGGCTTCAAGTAGTAGAGCACTGTGTTGAAGTTTATGTGCTACAGCCATGCCTTTGATTCCTACTGCACTTTTATTTCATGGATGTGGACGCTTCGTCTCATTATTATAACGTATAGCAGTGCATCTTCATCTGATTCTACTGAACTGCAAGCTGGATAATTACTCGCATAATTACTTGTCATTATACTGAGTCAGCTCCACCTGAGCCATTTGTAATAATACACACCTTGAAGTGCTTTTCTCCTGGGAGATGAAGCATCAAGTTGCCACTACTAGACAAAGGATGAGGTGCATTAGCAATCAGGACACTGCACACGGGTTCACATCCAGGCCTAGAGAGCAGGAGCACGAGATGAAGGGACGGAAAGAAGATACTGTGGCCTTGGACTGGGTTCCCTTCAGTGGCGGCTTATCCGTATATCATCCACCCTTTTATATCAGCCAAAAACTTCATAAAGTCCTCATTCACGACTCCACACATTTAAAATTCCATTTAAATACTAATGACCTCTTTTGAGTGAGCAGCGATCTAAAAAAATTAATAATAAGCTTCCTTCTGACAGCTATAAGTCAATGTGCCATTGGTTTTCTTGTAATCGTGTTTCAGCGTGCTCTCTGCCCCATTTCACTCCACAGACTTCTTATTGCACCTAGTGGCCAAACATGGGAACTGCAACAAGCACTAATCGAGGCCCATTGGGGCAGAAGCAGTGACTATGTTTACAAGCACATCCACTGAAAGGAGATATATGCACGTGCTCATCTGCGTAGCTTAGCAGATGCTTACCCGACCCTTTCCATTTCCATTTCAGCATACTTACAACAACCATGTACACAGGAATATTCGATGCCTGTACACATATAAACATCACTTTCGCAACCCGAATATAGACCATAAACGGAATTTGATGTGTGTGTGTAAACAGACTGTATATATGGGAGGACGTCATATCAGTGGTTTTAGAAGTGAAAAGAAAATGTCTCTGAGGCCCTCTAGTGGCTGACTGCAGTATCATTTTAACCCCGCCCACTCCCATGGAAGTGAATGGAAAACAAGCCAAACTTACATTTTAAGCTCTGCTAATTATTTTTTGGGGAATAGTACTCTGTCCTTTTTAGAAGTTTTTACAGTTTTACAAAATACAACCTTTATCTCCACTTTATATCTTTATCTTCACTTGGAAATCACTCGCAGCTGCTGAGGATGGACGCACACGGACTGCCTAAAGATTCAGCGCGCTATCGGGTAGAGTGTGGCGTTCCGCAGGGTTCAGTATTAGGCCCACTGCTTTTCTCGTTATACATGCTCCCATTAGGAAACATAATACGTAAGCATAATATTAGTTTCCACTGTTACGCTGATGACACACAGTTATATGTCTCAGCCAGGTCAGACGAGGTAAGTCAGTTAAAGAAAGTGGAGGCGTG
>CM040986.1:134511-147757 GCA_022985145.1 Pangasius djambal | reverse complement strand
CATATGAGGATGGGTTCTCTGTTGAGTCTGGTTCCTCTCAAGGTTTCTTCCTATCTCCATCTCAGGGAGTTTTTCCTTGCCACCGTCGCCTCGGCTTGCTCTTCAGACACACTCTCACACTTCATCTTACTTTTTTGTTTGTGTAAAGCTGCTTTGAGACAATGACATTGTAAAAAGCGCTATACAAATAAACTGAATATTTAGAATTTAGAATATTTAAAGATACGTGAGATTACTGAGGATGGTACCACTTAGAAACCATGAAGATGGCTTAGGACTGCAATTCCCACAAACTATTTTGCACTCAAGTCTCCATCAGTGCACGGTTGATAACTTCAACAAAACAGACTTCATGTGAAAACTGTGATGAATTTACTGTCTGCACAACTGCACTATTTGTCCATGTAGTACACAATAACAGAAGGGATTTATTTATAATCGCACTCTCCGGTTTCTTCCTCATGATGTCTCAGGGAGTTTTTCCTCACCACCGTCACCTCTGACTCGCTCATTAGAGATAAATTTATAATTTTAAAATTTATATCCTCAATGTATTTATTTCTGTAAAGCTGCTTTGTGACAATGTCCATTGTTAAAAGCGCTACACAAATAAAATTTAACTGAACTGAATAGAATCTCGTGTTACATTCCTGCACATTTATGTTTTAATAAATATGAACAGTAATATGTAGCGAAAGCAGCACAGTCACTATGTCATGAATAAATAAAAAGCTGAATGTAATTGTGCATTTTGGATTGAAGGTACATGAGAATTCTGTGTACCAGTTTGCCTAGAGATTTATAAAAGCCACATAAGAGTGCTTTTAAAATAAAGATAAATCTATTGTCAAGGACAATAAAATTAATTACTGTTCCCGGAAGAGATTTTCCAAGGACACTGAAGACATAAATCATAAGACTTTACTGAGGGAAAGAAGAGTCTCTGTTCACTAACAATTATTTTATATGCAGATCTGTCAAAAAATTCAATTACAGTGCTTAATGCTTCTAAATATTTATCCATTTTATGATTAAAATATTTTGAACCATGATCTCTAGTGAAGCATATGCAGCTATAATTTATATAATATCAGACAGGCAGAATAAAGTAATTAGGGTGAATTCTGATACACCATATGGCCAAAAGTATGTGCACCCCTGACCATCACACCAACATGAGCTTGTTGAACGTCTCGTTCCAGATTTATTCCCTGTGTTTGCTGTTATAATGAGCTCCACTCTTCTGGGAAGCTTTCCACTAGATGTTGGAGCGCGGCTGTGGGGATTTGTGTTCATTCAGCTACAGGAGCATTAGTGAGGTCAGGCGCTGATGTTGGGATGTCGAGGAGGTCTGGGGTGCAGTCGGTGTTCAGTGGGGTTGAGGTCAGGGCTCTGTGCAGGACACTCGAGTTCTTCCACTCCAACCTTCACACACCATGACTTCATGGAGCTCGCTTTGTGCACAGGGGCATCGTCATGCTGGAGCAGGTTTGGGCCTCTGAGTTCCAGTGAAGGGAAACTGTAAAGCTACAGCACACAGAGACGTTCTATACAACTGTGTGCTTCCTGCTGCTTTGTGGTAATAGTTTGGGGAAGAAGCACATATGGGCGTGATGGTCTTTACTTTCATCCTCAAAGACACATATAAAGCATTATTTATTTGCAACACTTATTCATGACATCAAATTCAATTTTAATAACAGGACTTCTCCAAGTCTTCTCCAAAATTATCATCGCCATATTTAATATTGTATGAACAGAGCAGTGCCAGTAAAATTACACATTAAGCTGTTGGTCTGAATAATTCTATACTTCCTTACAGGAATCACAACCATTCTTCATCCATCCATTCTCTGTGCTGTTTATCCTGCACAGGGTCGCGGGGAGCCTGGAGTCTATGCAAAAAGTTAGAACACCCTGTGCCCTGATAGCTAGTGTTTCCCCCTTTGGCTGAAATAACCTCAATGAGACGTTTCTTGTAGCCATCGACCAGTTTCTGACATCGACTGGAAGAAAGTTTCCCCCAGTCCTCAGTGCAGAACTCTTTCAGCTGTGTGATGTTTGCGGGTTGATGTTTCTTGCATGAACAGTCCATTTCAAATCACCTCACAGGATCTCAACAGGATTTAGATCTGGGCTTTGACTTGGCCGTTCCAGAGCTCTTCATTTTTTTTACTTCTCAGCCAGTCCTTGGTGGATTTACTGGTGTGTTTTGGGTCATTGTCATGTTGCAAGGTCCAGTTCCGCTTCAGCTTCAGTTTTCTGACAGATGGTCTCACATGTTCCTCAAGCACCTTCTGATACAATGTAGAATTCAAAGTGGATTCTCTGATGGAGATCTGGCCAGGTCCTGCTGCAGCAAAGCCCCAAACCATAACACTTCCTCCTCCATGTTTCACAGCTGGTATGAGGTTCTTCTGCTGAAATGCTGTATTTGGTTTACGCCAAACATGCCCTCTGTCATGGTGTCCAAATAACTCAATTTTAGACTCATCTGTCCACAGCACATTATTCCAGAAGTCTTGGCCTTTGTCTGTGTTCTTTGGCAAGCTTCAGTCTTGCCCTCACGTTTTTCTTAGACAGCAAAGGTCTCCTCCTTGCACACCTCCCATGATCATTAGAGCTGTGCGTCTCTTTCTGACTGTAGATTCATGCACTTTGACATCAACTGTAGCGAGAGCTTGCTGTAGGTCCCGTGATGATATTTTAGGGATTTTGGAGACTTCTTTAAGCATCTTGCAGTCTGCTCTTGGGGTGAATTTGCTTGGACGCCTGACCTGGCCATGTTGGCAGGTGTTTTAAATGTTCTCCACTTGTAAATGATTTTACAGACAGTGGAATGGCTGATTACAAGTTCTTTTGAGATCTTTTTTATATCCCTTACCAGACTCATAAGCATCAACGATCTTCTTTCTGAAGGCCTCAGAGAGCTCCTTGGATCTCACCATGGTGATCCCTCTCACTTCAACAGTTAAGAGCAAACCAAACTAAATGTCTGAGGTTTAAATAAGACGAGCCTCCTTCAAAACCCGATGTGATACACCTGTAGGCAATTTTTAATACAAATAAATGTGGGGGTGTGCTTACTTTTTCCTCACAAGAAATTGGATTTTTTTTAAATTATATTTTACAAATCATTTTAAAAACACTTTTCTTTGGTTTTATTTGTTTAGTTATATTACTTGAATCTCCCAATATTGTTAAAACGATGATCAAATGTCCATATGTTCAACTATGTTAAAATAAAACACACAGGCTTTCATGGGGCGTCCTAATTTTTTCACATGACTGTGTGTGTACGGTATATATATATATATATATATATATATATATATATATATATATATATATATTCCTGTTTGATTGCTGACCACACCCACTTATATGAAGTCACATGAATTAAGTCATGTTATTTCTGTCAGTTCCCCTGCAAGGGCTCAGGAATGTAAGTTTTCTCAAATTTATCATAAGTCACATGGATGGCAGCTAAAGCTTTATTCTTCACGCTATAGTCCAGGATCATCTGCTGGAGTTTTAGCTTCACTCCTCAGTGTAACTGGCGAAACTGACAGACACAAGCAGCTGCTTCAGGTGATGTGAGAGATCCAGCTGAGGTGACAGTGTGCTACATGATGGATTCATCAGTGAAGCAGGTCTGGATTGATTGAATGCTCGCTGAAGAGGCGGCTGAACCTGCTGCATGACTGCACTCCAGAATGGGTTGAGGGGGTTCATGGGACAGCGCGGCTCAGATTAGATGGAGAAGCTCAGCAACAGCACAGTGTTTACTGTCTGCTCACCATCAGCAGACTGCAGACTCACCACCGCCAAAACATTCATTCAAGTCAGCGATCAGAAATGATTTATTTTCCATTTTTGGTTGGCTATAGCAACTATCTAATGTCAGATCTCCCTGTAGTGGAGAGGAAGTTAGTCTAATTAGGAAAATGTTTGTTTGGGTGATAAATTATTAAAAAACCGCACTGGAACAGAAAAATAACATTAACCACGTAACTGCTTTTATAATCAAGTTTTTCACTCTGGAACAATTTAGAGTGATTTTGGTCACATTCACTATTATGTCACTATAAATGTCATTTGTTTTTGCTCCCTGTAACATTTCTAATGTCTGATTCAAATATTTAATAATTTTTAAAATATTTTTCCTTGGTGCTTACTTAAAACATGTTGTGTAGATTTCACTGTAATCGACAGATGACTGATATAAATGTGCTAGAAGGGCTAATCAACATGAGGTTTCATTTTTGGCATCCACACCGGCTTGTTGTTGCTGTTAGGGGTCGCCACAGCTGATCGTTGGGCCGCATGTTTGATTTGGCACCGTTTTTTTTTTTCCTGAAGCAATCCTCTCATTTTATCTGGGATTGGGACGGGCCCTGAGAGTGCACTGAGTGGCTGGGTTGGTTCCCTGCCCGGTAATCGAACCCCAATTAATCCCCAAAATATCATTGGAAGAGAAGAGAGAGTAAAAGTCAATAATCTACACACACATTTTACAAAGTACACAAAATGGCAAACAACAGAATTTTCATGTTTTTTGGTTTGAATGAAAGAGTTACAGCTTTTCCGTTGTTTGGTTTTCAAAGGAAACACGACATGATTCCAGCTCAGAATTAAAACACTTAAAAATTAGAAATCACAAATGTATCTGCTAATCCCTCTTTAAGTGTGTGTGTGTGTGTGTGTGAGTGAGATATGTGTGTTTATCATTCGCATTATTCCATCGACGAGACCATGTGAGATAATGCATTACTGAACACTAACAGTGTCAGTGTCGAGATGTTGATAGATATTAGATTTTATCCCTCCAGCTGTCACAACCCTGTAACACTCCTAATATCAGAGCACAAACACACCAGTTATTTGTCTACATGTGGTCTGATATTCTGCTCTCCAAATATGGAAAAAATTATTCCACATTTTATTAAATAATCTATGTTTACTTCCATGACAGCTTGCAGAGCCGCATGAGAGAACGTGGACGTGCTGGAGAACTTTATCATCCTCTGCAAAGACATCACGCAAATCCCATTTCTGTCACACTTTTACTGAAGAAAAGAAGGGAATAGAGGATTCCTGCAGCGCACTAAGCATTAATCTCAGCGTTTCCCAGTGAGTGTCCACCCTGTGGGATAACATCCTGGAGAATTTACCCATCAGTGTGTTTCTTATCTCCGTACAGCAGTAAACGGAAAGCCCTCGTGTCTGCTGCGGCGTGCGGCGGGTGATCCAGAAGCAGTTCACTGAGTTCACTGTACAACTCGATCCGCTCGCTCGGGTCCTCTGGGTCCGGACTCCTCTCTGTCCCTAGATCTTGCCTTGCTGCTACGGCTGGCAGGTCATTCAGTGTAGTAGCACCAAGATCTGGAATTCACTCCCTCTGAATCTTCGCAGCATCACTTCTGTCTCTGAGTTTAAATCACAACTTAAAACTTCTCTGTTTTCTCAGTGTTAATAGTCTTAACGTGTTGCTATGTATTCCTGACTGTACTATCTGAACTGTGTTTTTCATTTCTGTGTGTTTGACATGACTGTTCATTGTTTATGTATTGTTCTATCACTATTTGATCCACTGCAGTGTGATGCAGTGTGAAGCCCAGTCCTGTCATTAGACACAGAGAGGTCACGCACTCTTACACACACTGATTCATAAAAACATTGTAAAGGTGTAAAATATAATGAACTTGTGCAATAATGCATAATAATTAAAGTGTTTAATGTATAATAATTAAATGTGATTGGTGATATATGTTTAGATAAACAACTGGGTCCTTAAAGAGTCACTGGTGAAGAAAGATTGAGACCCGCTGTCTTAAGGAGTGTTTTTCTTCGAGCAGGACATCTTTTAAAGAGCCTCCACTTTTTTGTGAAAGAATCAGCCGATGCTCACAAAAAGCAGTGTGTATCAGCAGGAGATCAGCAGGATGTTGCTCTGTACCCCTCTCTTTCTTCCTCACTCCCTGTGTAAGAGATGAGAGAGAAAACACACTTCCAAACTCAATCTGTCAACAGAGGCGCCGGCAGCACCGAGATATCTCAATCTGAGCCCAGAGCAGGCATTAGAGTTATTGGAGTGGATGCAGAGCCGTGGCAGGGATCGATATCCGGCTCTAATTGGGAGGGAGGAAGGGGTGAAATAAGGGTATAAGGGTGTTACAGGCAAGCTGGAGCGAACCGCTCCACAGGGCTACTGCTCTTAAAAACAAAGACATACACAGCAGCCCACTAGTGTGTACTGACTTCATATCTTGATCTGTGTAGAGGCTTGTTAAGGTCCGAGACAGCTTGGGCTGCCTATTACAGGCGCAAAGATAAGAGTGAGAAATGACCTCATCAAATGACCCCTCGCTTTAATGTGCCATCCCTTCACCATGATGATTTGGCTGAGGCTGGTACACTTTTTTTTTTAAATGTTGTTTACTTCAGATCTTATTAACTGTGCAATCTGTATCTTTATTGTGTAGTTAATAAAATAAGTTTAAATCAGAGGGTCTGTCTGGTCATTAAAGATCCACGACTGCCTATTACTCGCTGATACACTAACACAGTGAGCTGGTCATACTGATTCATACTGAGAACCTGACACGCTAAAACTCCGCTAGCAAATATCCAGAGAAATGTCCCGGGACTCATTGTAAGTATTTCAGTGTTTAGTATTTATAAAACATTTAGACTTTCAGTTGGGGGGGACTTAGGTGATGGATGGGGGCGTGTCCATGTGTCATGTTGAAAGAATGGTCTATTACATACACTCACCATCCACTTTATTAGGAACACCTGTACACCTGCTCATTTATCCAATCAGCCGATCATGTGGCAGCAGCACAATTCATAAAATCCTGCAGATGCAGGTCAAGAGCTTCAGCTAATGTTCACATCAAACATCAGAATGAAGAAAAAGTGAGATCTCTGTGACTTTAACTGTGGCGTGGACGTTGGTGCCAGATGGGCTGATGTTTGAGTTTTTCAGAAACTGCTGATCTCCTGGGATTTTCACGCACAACAGTCTCTAGAGTTTACACAGAATGGTGCGAAAAATAAAAACCGGTGAGTGAGCGACAGTTCTGTGGGTGGAAACCCTTTGAATAGCTACGGAGTTACGTCTGAGATCTGAACACTGATGTGTGTGATTTCAGGATTAAATCCTCACTGCACACTTAACTAAACTAAAGGAGAGGTGTGTGACAATGTCAGATCTGAGAGCAGGTTTGAGAGTTTTAATACTTTTAGTTCTGATCTTTTAGATATGTGAGAAACATTAATCACAATGAATGTAAAATAAAAATCTTTATATACCATTAGATTTTGTTACAGTGCATTAAAATAGCCATGAGGTCTGATAAGGAAAAGCAGGATAAATGGCAGCATTTTTAGGCATTTCATGTGTACTGTGGAGGAAATAGCTGCACTTCCTCCCATACAGGAAGTGAGTGCATTGAGCTCAAAGGCATTAAGACTCCTCTGAATTTTCAGCGGAATTAAAGGACAGATAGAAAAGCAAAGCTACAGAACTGATGAAACACAAAAGGCAAAAAAAAAGAAAATAGAAGCAATAATAAGAAATGAAGCAATAATTACATATTGCGGATTTCACACATTTTAATGTTTAATATCAGATGGTCCTTCATCATTTTAAGCGTGGGCTTTGGGGATCCAGCAAACTCAGCAATGCTGTGTGATGTGACATTTATATTTGAATGCTATGTAATAAAGCACGCTTCCTGGTAAGTTTTATGGGACACCAACTGAACCTCTGTTATTTTTCCCTCCAAGTAAGTCATGTTTGTTTGTTTCCTTTCCATACAGTTGTTTTGCTTGTAAGTTTTTTCTCCCTTTTAAACTGGTGGTAATGTCTCCTCACAGCTCCGGGGTTCCCGGTTCGATCTCGAGCTCCAGGTGCTTTGTGTGTGGTGTTTCGCGTGTTCTCTCCCTGTCTGCGTGGGTTTCCGCTGCTTTCTCCAGTTTTACATGAACATCCCTTTCTTTAAAATGACAGAATTATCACATCATTTAGCAGTTACAGGGTTTTACGTCTGGGGTCAGTTATTTTTTTAAACCTTAGAGTAAGCAACTTTGTTATTTTAATATATTTCCACATTTTTATCGACATAGAACACAGATGGTCTTGAGGTTGGCCTTCTGAGGACCGGCACTCAAACTCACTGGTTTTACCCTTCAGCCTCTCTCTAGCGCCGCAGGTGGCTGCTATGTGAGGTACCAACTCCACTATAAGTTGCTAGGACTGGTGACAACAGCGGCAGTCGCCTGCGGTCTGCTGAAACGAAGAGATTATTGGAAATGGGTTATCAGAAATTGTGGCATACATTATCCAGGTGATAGTAAACGCCCCTGGAGGTGAAGACAGGTGAAACAGAACAGTAGTTATCGGATTTGCTGCCGTGAGAAGGTTCCAGGGAAACATTGACTGTATGACAGCATAATTTCCATCAGATACTTTATTCTGTGTTGCCTTAGTGACTCACAAGAAGGTTTCCAGATGAGTCTGTGTTCGCAGAACCACAGTTACAAAACTAGGCATTCTTAAATCCTCAAATGTTAAACTAAATTGTTAAAAAGTAAGTTTAGATTTGGCCTTTCCCAGTTTGACATTTAAAATAAAGGCACAGTATAATGACCCATTACACTTAAGAGTAATTTTAGCTTAAAACCCCTTTTTGCTACGCTTAGTGAAACTTGCGTCTTTGTCACTAAATGATAATGCTCAAAAAAAAAAAAATTTTTAAAAAAAATCAAGAATGTCAGTAAGTAAGTGCTGGACAATAGGAGATGGTTTATTAAAATGCCAAACTAGCCTTTTTCTGCTATTAAAGCATTTTAGTATCATATTGTGCATAAATAATTTGATGTAATACCTGACAGATGTTTGGTTGAAAGCATTTTTTTGAACCGTGGTGTTTATACTCAGGTGTATAAGTGGTGCTGATGTCTCAATTTCTTCTTTGTCCTGTTAGTTCGCATGCTTTTGTAAACCTTTTTATCCTTGAAGCTTTGCAAATCCTCAGGCAGGTTCAATTAAAATGTAAAGAAGAAATAACTAAGATTTATCAAGTTAATTGCACGTGTGATAAACCTAAGCCCATTATTTTAGCTGGTTAATAATTGAGCTCAGACGCAGATATTAAATTCCAGCGACCCCGCTGCCCGGTTCCTTCCTCCTCTATGGCACAACTCTCTGTTCCAGCGAGCTCATGGAGGACGGATCATATAATTGATAAAACGCTTGTAGAAAGAGGAGGGAAATTTGCCTGTTCATTTTGATGGAAAATGTAAGAAATACATGGTTACCAATGGCAACAGTCTAAATGGGTCCTGCTGAAGAAGGTGTTGATGCAGGTTCATGTGGACGCGGTGGACTCATTGCAGGCGTTCCTTTCATTAGAAGCCTGAACTTCAAGTGGCTGCAGCACAAACAGGATTAGGAGTCAGGGGGTTCAGGGCGCACACACACACACACACACACACACACACACACGAATAAGAGCAAGGCTGAAGCTGTATGTTTTTATTCTGTCTTTATTTCAAGACAAGGGATCAGGACACAGAGGCAAAAAAAAAAAAAAAAAAAAAAAAACAGGTTTGTTTCTCTTCCATCTCCCCGCGCAGTGAGTACGGAACGTACCGCTCTCTTCCCGGATCTTCCCTGATTCAGTACACGGTGACAATGAGTCATAATTAACATTCAATAAATTAAGCAAAATTACACATCATACATTACAGTGCAAATTCTTATCGTTTGCATGATCTGTTCTCTTATTGCACACATTTAAGATCCAGTGTGTAAATGGAAAAAAATAAAATAAATCAGTCAATCCACAAAGAAAAGCAACTCAATACATTACATTTTAAAGGAGATGTGGTGCTGATGATGAAATATTGACCACTGAGCTTTTAAGAACAAACATTAACAGTCACAGGAGGTGAAGGAATCGCAGCCAGAACAAAATAGTAGTGTTTGAGCGAGAAATGGGAAACATGCAGCTTCTACGACTTCTTTCTCTCACGTGTCAGTTCATAATGACAATCTCTACACTTATCTTACAGCATTCTGCCACGTGTCCGTGTAATGTAAAATGATGGTTCCATTACATGCTGTTAGATATCAGACGACACTTTAATACTGACAGATCATTTTGCGGTTATTATTTTGTTTATTTGTGTGACTTGCTGATATTTGTTGTTACTAGTGAGTGATATTGTCAGATAATACGTAGTGTATACCATGAGATCACCTTATATAGTGAGTGATATATGCGTTTTATGAAGATAAATCCAACGTGAGACGATTACTACGCAGTTCTACAGCACGGGCGTTACTGCCGCTTTCACATCTGCAGCGAAAGCACACGTGAAGCTCGCATCATAAGCATTTACATCAGACATGAGGAGAAGACACAGAAAGTCCGGAACATGTACTGGGGTTATTAATATGCACCTGACGAAATGCAGCCCACCTGTGGTTCATCTCTGTGTGTGTGTGTGTGTGTGTGTGTGTGTGTGGCATTAGAACTGAAGCTCACACCAAACCCAAGGCCCCACCCACATGTGTATGGATATATACATGGATATATAGCTCAATTGTGGGCGTATAATAAAGCAACAAGAAATTAAACTGCAAATAATAAATTATAGAGTAACAAAACCTCACCAGCGGCCATGATACACCGAGTCCGACGACTTCATAGCACACGCTAAACACACAAAACACGCTAAACTCACACAACACGCTAAACACGCACAACAGACATAACAATTCTCCACCTCGGAGGGTCGTTTGGAAAAATGTCCTTTTCGGTGACCCAAAACACCGTGTATGTGTGGGCGGAGCCTCAGAAACGTTTATGAGCACTGAAATGCCGATGTTAGCTGCTGGAACTGTCTGAAGCAGTCGCTGAAACTAAACATCACCAGGAAGGCGTTCAGTTGAGCAGTAAATATTTTCTCGCCAAAATCATGACAAACCAGGAAAAGCGTGAACTATATTATAAACCTCAAAACAATTACTAGGCACTTGTGCTCGACACTCTTCACATGTTAATAACACACTCAGGGGTGTGCTGTTATACGAAACTAATCAACTAATTACATGGTTGTGTGATGCGGATACCATCCCAAAGTTGATTATTTTCCTATAACAGCACATTGCTAAGTGTTTTATTCCTCTTTTACCACAGCAAATTGTCAACAATTGTGGAATTTAATAAAGAATGTCAAATTTTTTTATCCATTTGTAGTTGCATTTAATGTTGTGGAACGTCGGCAAAATGTCAGTTACGTTATAGCAGCTATAAACAGTCGTTCCCTCAGCAGCCTCTCTTTATTCTCTCTCTTCAAGTTAATAAGAAAAATGTTAGTGAGAAACCGCAAAGAAGCGTAAACTCCTCTGTCCTGAAGACGTCGGAAAACTTATAGTTACAGCTTCACCTCTGACACTGGAGACTCCTTCCATAAATATTAAATAAATAAATGTCTCCTCACAAAATATCAACAATTACACACATTTTTAATCCTTTTATTATCAGTGGATCGTACACTGTACACGTCCCTGTGAATGAGCCGTTACTATAGAAACTACCTAATCTACCGTATTAGAACAAGCGCATTAATATAAAATCAGAGAACGTTACTGAACACCTTCTGACCAATCAGAATTGAGAATTCAACAGCAGCATGGTGTGAAGATAAAATCACGGTACTGAAGCCTAATAAATACTAAACAATGCTTAAAAAAAAAAATTAAAAAAAAGAGAGAGAGAAAAGAGAAAAAGACAAAAGGATTCTAAATGAAAATTCTAACAAAAAGAAAGAACGTTCAGGTTTTCAGTCAGTTCAGTAAAATCTTCACACAAACGTTGTGTTCGTTCTCGTTTTCTGTTTAAGTGAAAAAGTGTTTATCGTGGGTGTGTTTTTTACTGTGTTCTCACTGTAGCGCCACAATTAGCTCCTTCGCTTCCACTGCAATCAACACACACTATCTACACACACTTCAGGATCCTCACACACTTCAGGTCACTTCACCTCTTTAAGACAGCGCAGAACTTTCAGTACTTATGCTGTGTGTGTGTGTGTGTGTGTGTGTGTGTTGTAGTGTGAGCAGTGTTTTGGAGGTGGGGTGCTCCTACAGCAGGATTTGAGGAATACAGTGAGAGGATTTGACCTGCGCTCGCCGAGGCGCACACTGAGAGACGGCTCTGTACTCCTGAGTTTCAGTAATTAGGAAAATCTTGAGCGCTTGCACATCGCAGCTGGCGTTAGTCTGAACTGCGTTCGATCCTCAGACGTGGACGTCACACAGGATTCAGACTCCCATCTCTTTCAGAAGAGTTTTAGAGAGAGAGGAGAGATGAAAAGTCATGTCATAGAAACAGACTGTGTAAGTACAGAATAAAACAGTGTGTGTGGTGCTGTTATAGAAAAATAATCAACGACAGTGTGGTGTGATGAAGTGGAGTTACTGTTACTGCCTGGCGTTGATTATTTTCCTATAACGACACATCTCGAGCGTTTTATTCCTCTTATACCATGGCAACAACATTTTATTTATTAACGTCATACTTTTTATCCATTTATAGTTACATTAATGAATAAGCTGTTTGTGTGTGTGTGCAGTGCTGTGGTGTATAAATAACACACTCATAGCATGTGACATACTCCAGGAAGCTCAACTAAATAAAATCTTGCATAGAAAGCTTGGAAGTTGTGTGTAGAGCATGTAGAACGTGTGTACTGCGTGTGTATTGCGTGTGTAGTGTGTGTAGTGTGTGTATAGTGTGTGTATAGCGTGTTTAAGACGTTTTCTGATAAATGAAGCATTACACTAACACTAACTTCACTGTACTTCAGTATGTTTAATATATATTATATAAAGCTCTGTTATGACGTGGGGCCTTTATTAATTTTTGCTAGCACGGCTTTGTGGAAGCGTCGCTGCACATCACTCCTGCATGTATGATGAAACATATCTATCCTGGTGGGCGTGGTCTCTTCCATGATGACTCCGCCCCCATCCACAGGGTACGAGGGATCACTGAATGGGTTGATGAGGACAAAAATGATGTCAATCAGATGCTCTGGCCTTCACTCCCACTCACACACTCACTCACACACTCACTCACACACTCACTCACACACTCACACACACACTCACACACACACTCACTCACACACTCACTCACACACTCACTCACACACTCACTCACTCACACAC
>CM040986.1:84342-102976 GCA_022985145.1 Pangasius djambal | reverse complement strand
CAGCAATTTGCCAACAATTACCATTTTTTATTCATTAAAGAATGACACATCATACTTTTTATCCATTTATAGTTACATTTAATCTTATGGAACATTGGTGAAACAAGTCAGTTCCTGTTGTCGCTTACGTTATAGCAGCTATAAACACTCGTTCCCTCACCAGCCTCTCTTTATTCTCTCTCTTCAAGTTAATAAAACAAGAAATCGCAGCTCTTCATGTTACTGAGAAACCGCAAAGAAGCGTAAACTCCTCTGTTCTGAAGACGTCAGAAAACTCCCTGAGACATCATGAGGAAGAAACCTTGAGAGGAACCAGACTCAGAAGGGAACCCATCCTCATCTGGGTGACAGAGAGTGCGATTATAAATAAACCCCTTCTATTATTGTGTACTACATGGACAAATAGTGCAGTTGTGCAGACAGTAAATTCATCACAGTTTTCACATGAAGTCTGTTTTGTTGAAGTTATCAACCGTGCACTGATGGAGACTTGAGTACAAAACTGTTCGTGGGAATTGACAACTAATTCCTTCAGTCATTCACCAACATGGGGAATTAATTAAAATTAATTAAAAACAGCTACACGTCTGAAAAAGGCCACATTCACTGTTAGGGTTATAATTAAGACTTTTAAAACCACTTCCTCTGTAATAGAAGAGGACAGAAGAGGACATGAGTGTATTTTACCCCACACACTGTGCGGAGGACAATAAAGTGCCAAATATTTCTCCATGGATCATGGGTAGAGTGCAGAATATCTGAGCATTTTGGGGTCACCAAGTCTCCAAATCTAGAATTAATCACCACCTCCACACCAACAAACTATTTCTAAGACAGATCAGAAGAAAAGAAATTCTCTTTCAGTTAACCACAAAAGAAAATGAAATGTCTGGAGTTCTTGAAATGCTACTGGAACTCTAGAAAAATAGACCTGTTTGGTAACAAATGCTCAAAATGGGTTTGGCATAAAAAGAAGGAAGGTTGTACAGAAAAGTCCCCAGTCCCCAGTGTTGAGCGTGGTGAAGGATCTGTGATGTTGTAGAGCTGTTCGTCGTCCGAAGACCCTGAGAACCTTGTCAGGATACAAGGCATCATGGACTCCATGAAGTAGCAGGAGATTTTAAATGAAAATCTGTCTGTTTCTGCCATGAAGTAAGAGTAAGTAAGATATTCCTTTATTTGTCCCGCAGTGGGGAAATAGCAAATTACAGCAGGGTCAAAGTTCATATCTCACAGCAGGAAGATGCGTCTAAATCCACGCAAACATGGTTTAGCTAGCACAGAATCAAGCTTCTGACGTGAAGATCACAATCCTCTGCCATAAACCATAAACCTCATTTCAGAGTTGTTGAGTGACAGTTTTTATATGTTTATTGACTATTTTCTATCAAGTACTTGCTTTGATCTGATGAAATACTTTGCTGACTCCACAACCAGACCCCCAGGGTAAACAGTGATGCTACTTGAAGACCTCATGGATATAAATTTCTAATCTGATTCATCATCACTCCTGCTGTTCCCTGCACTTCACTTGACCTTGGACAGTGTCATTATGGTTACTCTTCAGGTGTCATTCGTCTTGGTGTCATGTGAAGCCGTGAGAGAACTCCACCAGACGTTGTTCTCAGTGGGTTTGTTTTTCCACATCTCTGTTTCTGTTTCACTCTGACTAACTCCATGCTAGCTGTGTGCGAGCACGAAGGCTCTCCTGGTGTGTTGTAGACTTTCTGTCGCATGTCCGTGGTGAGACGATCCTCCTGCAGATCAGCATTTCCCCTTCTCTCCTTGAGCTCTTTAAACAGCTTGCTTATATTTTTTGGCCTGTTACACTTCATTGATGAAGTTCAAAGAACGAAAATCAACAGAAGGACTTAAAACGTGATGCTCTGCTGGGCAAAGTTCTGCTTTATGGGATGGGTGGAGTATTTTTAGCTGACTGTTTACTTCAGTTCCCCAGTGACTTGTTTTGAACAGTTGAACTTGGGCTGATGGAGGATGAAGACTTTGTGCTCTCAGTGTTCTTTCACCCAGCTGAAATTATTAACGTAACTTGTATGACATAATACATGGCTTGGACCTGTCACTTACATCAGAATTTTTTTATTCTTTCGTTTCAACTCATCATGCTAAACACCTGGATTCCTATTGAGACTTCTCTAGGAATAGAAAAGAAATGTATGAATGATTTTATAGTTTTGTCTACTGCTAAAACTAAGAGCATGCTTGTAGGGCAGTGGTGGCTCAACGATTAAGGCTTTGGGTTACTGATCAGTTCAGGGGTTCAAACCCCATCACCGCCAGGCTGCCACTGGTGGGCCCTCGAGCAAGGCCCTTAACCCTCCCTGCTCCAGGGGGCGCTGTATCGTGGCTGACCCTGCGCTCTGACCCCAGCTAGGATATGAGAAGAAATTCATTTTTCTGTAATGTCTATGTGATAAATAAAGGGGTCTTCTTCTATTCACTCAGCACACATCTGACAAATAAAAGTGTTTTTACCAAAGAGATGTTGAATTCTCAAATCATTAAACTGATTAATTTTTATTAACAGCAGCTCTGACAGTAGCACAGGTTTATATTAATGCGCTCGTTCTAATACATTATTGTTAGTAACAGCTCCATAAACACATAAACAGTAAAAAGTTAATTGCTGATATTTTGTGTGGAGACGTTTATTTATTGAACGTTTATGGAAGGAGTCTCCAGTGTCAGCGCTTTGTCACAGTCAGAGGTGAAGCCGTAACTGTAAGTTTTTCTTCACCACCGTCACCTCTGACTCGCTCATTAGGGATAAATTTGTAAATTATAATTTATATCCTGGATGTATTTATTTCTGTAAAGCTGCTTTGTGACAATGTCCATTGTTAAAAGCGCTACACAAATAAAACTGCACTGAATTGAACTGAATAAGTGACACATCTTCTTGTCACTTCACGTTAACACTTCGGAATGTCTGTTTTGAACTTGAAGCAAACTATTGGGAAATTGAAACTAAAAGTTAATAAACTTTTTTTTCTAAGTATAAAAAAAAAATTGACTTCAATTAAACATTAGATTTTTTTTTATCTCTCAGTCTGAGATTAAGATAACTAGCTACAAAGACATTTTTAATGACCTTTTTAACGCATGTTTACCACGTTAAGTTTGTCAGTAATTCTGGAGCAGACTTTACCTGGTGCTTTCATGTTGATATAAAGCCTTCATAATAACCAGCTGTCAGTAATGAACTGTAGCTGCAATCTTCCTTCTTGCTAGGGTGAAAGCTGCCAGAAAGCCAGTTTATGCAAGAAACGTGTTTGTTGAATAAATAAATGATCACAACTGATAAAAACCCCAACTCACTTCCTGTAAGTTGTGATAGACATGTTCATTAAATGTGTAAAGATCACGGTCAGTGTAATCCTGTGTAATCACTGCTGCAGGGCTAGAAGAACTGAACTGAAGTGAAGAATGTGTGTGAAAGAGATGACATTTGTTTTTCCATTAGTCAGCTGTTAGTAATTAGTAATTAGTAATACTAACTCAGTGCACTATGAACAATGTGTTGACTTCAGCCGTGTTCAGAGGGGATCAATGTTCCAATGTGCACTGTAACACACACGTGACTGGAAAACTAATCCCCTATGAATAACCCTGCAGTAAGACTCGGCCAGAACTCTTCAGCATAACAGTGGCCTCGGGGTAACAGGGAGCTCGGGGTAACAGGGAGCTCGGGGTAACAGTGGCCTCGGGGTAACAGTGGCCTCGGGGTAACAGTGGCCTCGGGGTAACAGTGGCCTCGGGGTAACATGGAGCTCAGGATAACAGGGAGCTCATGGTAACAGTGGCCTCAGGGTAACAGTGGCCTCAGGGTAACAGTGGCCTCATGGTAACAGGGAGCTCGGGGTAACATGGAGCTCAGGATAACAGGGAGCTCATGGTAACAGTGGCCTCGGGGTAACAGTGGCCTCGGGGTAACAGGGAGCTCAGGATAACAGGGAGCTCATGGTAACAGTGGCCTCAGGGTAACAGTGGCCTCAGGGTAACAGTGGCCTCATGGTAACAGGGAGCTCATGGTAACAGGGAGCTCGGGGTAACAGTGAGCTCGGGGAAACAGTGACCTCGGGGTAACAGGGAGCTCGGGGTAACATGGAGCTCATGGTAACAGTGGCCTCGGGGTAACAGTGGCCTCGGGGTAACAGTGGCCTCGGGGTAACAGGGAGCTCGGGGTAACAGGGAGCTCAGGATAACAGGGAGCTCATGGTAACAGTGGCCTCAGGGTAACAGTGGCCTCATGGTAACAGGGAGCTCATGGTAACAGGGAGCTCATGGTAACAGGGAGCTCATGGTAACAGGGAGCTCGGGGTAACAGGGAGCTCGGGGAAACAGTGACCTCGGGGTAACATGGAGCTCAGGATAACAGGGAGCTCAGGGTAACAGGGAGCTCAGGGTAACAGTGGCCTCGGGGTAACAGGGAGCTCAGGGTAACAGGGACCTCGGGGTAACGGGGACCTCGGGGTAACAGGGAGCTCAGGGTAACAGGGAGCTCAGGGTAACAGGGAGCTCAGGGTAACAGGGAGCTCAGGGTAACAGTGGCCTCAGGGTAACAGGGAGCTCATGGTAACAGGGGCCTCAGGGTAACAGTGGCCTCAGGGTAACAGGGGCCTCAGGGTAACAGGGAGCTCAGGGTAACAGGGAGCTCATGGTAACAGGGAGCTCAGGGTAACAGTGGCCTCAGGGTCAGCTAATAGTACCCCAGATCTGGCAGGAATAATTGGTGATGATTTAGATGGAGCTGAAAGAGTGAGAGTATGGACAGATTGATGGAAGATGAGAGACAAAGAGAAAAGACTGGAAGAGGAAGAAGAGAGGGATATAGAAAGAAAGTTGTGATGCTGAAGGTCTCTCTCTGGTCATCTTGTGCACAATGCAGAATCTTCTCCCCACCACCACTGTGAAGCAATACTGCCCCCTAGTGCGTCATGCTGTGATTTTTACTCAATACTCCGCGATTAGTCTTCACTCACACACACACTGATATCTCATATCTCTCAGACACAGAAAGTCAGAGAGGCTTCCTACACTTCAGCCGGATAGTACTGTGTTTGAAGATTAACAGGTTCATATCTACTGACCTAAAAGTCATAAGCCAGGGATGCTGGGAATGCTGGGAATGCTGGTGACATGTTCTCGTCTTCGTATAACAGCTTGCGAGTGAAACGGATCTAAATGCTTTCTTAGCTGTTTTTACACTTAGCTTGTTTGCTAAACCTGCATCAGGGTTCAAGATTTTGTGTGACATTATCTTTTGTTTTCCGTTTGGTCCAATTTTCAGGTGTTCTTTTAAGGTGTTCTTTGATTGGTCAGGGACATGGAGGCATATTCTTTGATGGACAATTCTTATTGGTTCTCTGTGAAGGTTGTTTTCTCTGTGCAGGTCATGCAGGTGCATTTGTATAAAACAAAAGAATACTATATTTGCAAATGTTCGTTGAGTTGATAAAAGATCCATTAAAATGTATTTTGAGGAAAACAAAAATGGTGCATGTTGATCTACATGTGCTCTGCGGGGAGATGTGGTCTTTATTTTTCAGCATTAACACAAATGACTCTTTTCATGAACATCACGTATGCACAAAACAAGACGTAAGATTTTTTTTGTATATTGGTTGACTATGGGTGCAGGTTGTAACGTGGTGTAGCGTGACACGAAAAAAAACTGGGCTTGAATTTACACATTATTAAGAAGCGTGGTTAAGCATGCTGCTGTGGAGAAATCAAATCAAACCAGCTCTCATTCCCTTTAAGAACCGAGTGCGTGCAGAGCAGCATAGTGACATACGATTACAGGCATCAGCAGCTCGTGAGCGTAGATTTTGCTCTTACAGGACGACATTAACATCGACAGAACCTCAAACATAATGAAGTGGTGAAGATATCACATGTATCACTATCTAACCCTGTAATAGGAAGCTCAGAGTCGACTTCATCCAGTCATCCAGCATACAGCCATTTTAGATGTACAATTATTCAACTATGTTCCATACAGCGGGTGTGTTTCAGAAAAACTATTATTATAAATCAGGGTTGCCAAGATTCAGCAAAATTTCCACCTTAACTACATCTTGAAAATTGGAAAAGTACTGGAAATGAAGACACAGTTTTCTTTTTTCAGCCTTTGTGTGGGGAAACAAGGTCACAGAAGTACACAAGTATTTCTGATGTACGGACATTTTTCACTCCATAATCCCCCTTTCTCTTTGACAAGCTTTACAATATGTCTTACAACAGAAATAATTTTGTGCATCATACACATATTGTCTGCACTTATACTTTGCCGTTTTTTTTGTAGAATATGGTTAGATTAATTTTCAGTGATTTGCTATTAAACCAGATCTTGGTGGCTGGGGAATATTTTTAAAACACGCCAATTAGGCTTAAAACCACAAATGTGGCAAATGTGTGAATAACTGTTCTGTTTGCTGCTCCTCCCATGAGCATGGGGCAGCATGAGTCCCTCCCCAGTGGGCCTCTATTAGTGTTTGCTGCAGTTCCCATTTTTAACCACGTTATTATTATTATTAATAGTAGTAGTAATATTATTATTATTATTATTATTATTATTATTATTAACAACAACAACAACAACAACAACAACTCTATGGCGCTAATTGGGGCAGTGAGCATGCTACAGCAAGATTACGCAACATCAAGAAAGGCAACAAATCAACGGAACATCAGCTTTTATCTGTCAGATAGCAACATTTTTTAAAATTCATGGGACACTCAAAAGTGGTAATTAGTATTTCAATGGAATATAAAATGTATGGAGCAGTGAATGAGATCTTTATGAAGATTAGCATTTGTTGAAAAATGGCAGAACGCTGCATCACCTGACACTATTGATGAATTGTTGCTGGTTAGATTTGATTTACGGATTTATATGTTGAAACAGATTCCTAAAACACTTCAGCAATGCTTTTAGTGCAAATTTAAGTCATTTCTCATTGAACATGCTTTTTTGTCTTCTCTTCGTCTTATCTACATTAAACTAAAAGTTTTACTGAAATTAAAATCACAGTTTTCTCTCAGGAGTTCTGCAGAATGCTTGCCTTGCAGCTTTCACCAAGTACTAGCTAGAAATGTGAGATTTCTGACAGCAGGTATCTGACAGAAAACAGGCTGCTTACGAAAACAGTCCACTAGGGAAAATATTTTGGTCACTAAATATTATGCTGATTAAAATAAAAAAATGTAATATATGCTAATGTTTGGTAATGTATGCCATTGTAATGATTAGTGTAATTATCATCATCATCAGCAGACAGCAGGTCTAGACATCAGACTCAGCTGGACTTCAGGTTTAACGTGAGCTTGGTGCAGGACCAAACACACCGGTGGGACGAGGCAGTGAGCCATCAGTGTGTGGGAGCGTCAGAAAAAACAACAAAGCATCATCACTCAAACTCCAACACTTTCCACTCCACTTTCAGTGTGTGTGTGTGTGTGTGTGTGTGTGTGTGTGTGTGTGTTTATTTTAGTGGTCAGGACAACACTGCCCCCTAAAGGTGATTACAGGTTATTTCATAATATAAATAATAACTAACTGGGGCAGTCGTGAGTTGGCAGTCAGAGAGTCGGACTTGTAACCCGAAGGTGAACCTGAAGGTCGTGGGTTCGAGTCTCAGGGATTGTAGGTGGGGGAGTGAATGACCAGCGTCTCCTCCACCCTCAATACCACGACTGAGGTGAGACCCTTGAGCAAGGCACCGAACTCCCAACTGCTCCCCGGCACTGCCCCCTGCTCCAGGTGTGTGTGTGTGTGTGTGTGTGTGTGTGTGTTCACTACTGTGTGTGTGTGCACTTGGATGGGTTAAATGCAGAGCACAAATTCCGAGTCACCACACTTGGCCACATGTCACTTCACTTCAGCATTTATATTTTATATTATATTCACACTTATCTGTTAAGTAATAGGTATAAAATGGTGCAATGCTCTATTCATAATCTTCAATTCTCACCACAACATTGCACAGATCCTGTAAAATGTGTAAAGTGAAGCCAGTATTTCACTCTTAGAACCACCATCGCAGCACTTAAAGGAAAAGGAAGGCAGAGATCAAGCAATACTGTGAAACACCAGAAGAGGGCTCTCACACACCATGCACACTCTCTGAACACAGTCCTTTCAGGTGAGAAAAAAAAAACACCTTAAAGCGTAAAGAGCCTTCCAGCAGAGGTTAGTGATTATAACTAACTTTAACACTAAACTGAAAAATAAAAAACACCTCAAATCAAGGAGAGAGCAAAATCAGTGTAACCTGAACAGAAACCTTGCTACGAGTCCAGTTCCAGTTCATTCATATTTCATGAAGATGGCCTGAGTCCTGGGATTCTTACACACAGGTCATATAACAAAATGCACAAAAAAAACACAGATCGGATAATAAAAATACACCTTAAGTCTTGCTAGCTGAAAGCAGAGCTTGCTAGCTCGCTGGTTATTGTTTGCTTTGGAGTTAGCTAGCTTTCTAGACCTTTCCTTGGTAGCTCAAAATGACACATAGAGAAACATAGAGAGCAAATGGAATCTACTCAATAATTACATAAATTATTCTTATAGCCTCATTATTATTAATGCAGCATTATTCCTGTTGCGGTGTCACAGTTAATCATGCTGACGGTTTGACTTTTGTTCACAAACTAGTGATTAATAGACTTTTTTGTGCTATTTTTAATGCATGTTTCTTAAAGATTTATGATATATATTTATATAAGATCTACATATTTAGCATTTATAGTGGTGTAAAAATATCTCAGAAAAACAATACCACACTGAAATTATAAAACCCTGTCAATCACTGTCTGACATTTTATATACAGCACATTTTAGGGCCAAAATGAAACTAAAACTTCCCAACTAAAGTACAAAAGTTTCAGTAAAGCAAATTTTCTTTTTACTCGTGTGTATACTGATAAATTCCGATCAGTTGTAAATTTACCAAGAGTATTCACGGCACAGCTGCTTTTGATTTAGCCACACCCACAAAACTCCATAAAAGGCAAAGTCCACAGTGATCCAAAAATGACCATTTTGTCACTGAACGGTGAAAGAGTGCCTCCTAAGTGCGGTGTGCGCTAAATCCTCCAGTAATACAGCTTAGCCTCTGCAGTGCATCAGCTACCACAGGCACACATGAACTCTCCCTGCTTTTATAGGGAGCCATTACTTTCGTCCTAATTAAACAGCGAGTGTTATTTGTGTTAATTTGTGTATTTGATTTGGAAACTTTTTCTTTTAAGTCATTAATATGAAACAGCTGAATGTCACAAGATGTTCATTAAATTGGTGCTTAACTGAAATAAAAAAGTGATTTAAACCTGACAGTGAAATCCATATATGTATATATTGTATATTTATATATTGTATATTTATATATTGTATATACCAGATAAAATTGCAGTAACTCATTTAGTTAACAATTAAGATCTGAAGATGAAGATCAAGGTTCACATTAGTGAGTTTCCTTATCAGCACATTTACACAAACCCAGGACAGAAATGCAGGATATGACCAATGTTCACAAATAACTTGATTTTCTTGAACGCCACATTAAATGCTCCTGAAATGATTTACGAATAAATCTGTTTGTATCCAGTCTGATAAATGAGGCCCAGCATATGGTTTATTGTACACCTTCAGCTGCTGTAGCTTGTTATTCGTCTACACTTACATACACACAGTCTATGGAGCACAGCTTACCATGCTGTTAAGGTTGGAGTCAAAGCTCCCACAGAGTTGTGAGGCCCCTCCAATCGGCTCCAGAACCTCCTCGTCCCACATGTAGGTTCCTCCAGAGCTGTCTGAAGGGGAGAGCTCCAGGGAGGAGCCATGCGGTAAATCTCTCTCTGCAGACAGTGCTCGAGTCCCACAGCGATGTGAGGCATCAGCCTCATCCCTGCTACCTACACAGAACAAACAACACAACGAAAAGTCAGTACTGACACTGTTTTCACTTTCCTTTCTATTAGATTAAAACCAAAGATCCAATGAATTTTCAGCCATCAAAAACTTTTACCAAAATGGACAAAAACGACTCACTGATCGAAAAAGTTAAGCTGCTTTCATTTTTGTAGGACTTTATAAATTTCAATTATGTTAAGAATTACTACAGTTGTTAATCACAGCACATAAAAGTAAAATGAATTAGGATGATTTGTGCAGTGTTACAAAAAGTGATATTCAAGTTTGATTTTCATATTGGTTTTGTCAAACAGTGATCCCTTTCATCCCTTTCCCATGATGAAGAAAAGAGTGTATGAATTTGTAATGTCCTATAGATGACTTGATACTGCACATTACGTCCAATGTGAGCTAACTGCTGGTAACGTGCACGGAACCCACTCAAGACGAAAGTGTACCTACACTTACCTGTGAGGCCAATCCCAGCCCAATCAACTGTCTCAGACACGAAGCTGTGCAGACTTCTCATTGATGACCCCTCCTGACACTGACCAACAAGAGTGTTATCCTCCTTGAAGAACCCTATTTGGCCATTTTTCCCCTCATGAACAGGCATGAGCAGAATTCCGCCTCCGTTGCCCAAGTCATCAAAGTCATCCATGTATTCTTCACTCACATCATTGCGCTCCAGAGAGGACGTGGACGATAAAGACATGTCCTCCAAGATCTCCAGACATTGACCCCGACTGTCATTTGCCTCCTTGGTGGAAAAGGGTTCCTCAGGAGTAGTTCCAGCACTGTGAGTGTTGCTGGACGGCTCAGAAATGGGTGTAGCTTTTTCTCGAGACTCTCCATCCCTCTCTGTAAATTCCACCTTCCCTTGGACTTTAACCGGAATAACTGGGCGGGTTTGCTTGATGAGTGATGGCCGCATTAGCTTATAGCTAAGTGACGATGGCTTGCCATCAGTGCAGTTAGGCAGAAGAGATTTCTTCAAGGTTGAGGGAGGTATGGAGGAGATGGAACATGTTGCTATTGTAGGTTTTGCTACACGATCTAACACCATGGAGGTCTGAGTGACAGGAGACCTGGCTACCGGAGACTGTGCCAGTGGCCTGGGCAGCTCTTTTGCTAGCTCTGTTGCCCGGTTAAATGAGAAGGAACGTGTCAGAGGTGGGTTAGTGGCAGCTGCAGGCCTCTTTAAATAGGAGAAGCTTTGAGAGCGAACAACGTTCTCCACAGAGAGGGATTTGAGGCTGTCACTGGAGTGAGAAAGGCTGCTCTGAAGACTTCCCTGGGGAGGTGAGGAAGAGCCCTGGCTAGGAGCGACTACATTCGCACCAACCTTGCTGCATAGTGGCTGGATGGGTGAGGGCTGTTTGGGGGCAGTATTGCGTGGGTTTGTTTTTATGGGCTGAGTAATAGTCCTAGGAATGGTACTTGGTACAGTGGGGATGGAACGTTGGGTTTTAACCACTGGAGCAGCTGAGGGCTTCCTAATTTGCTTAACAGGCCCTGCAGAGCGTGGCTGCTGCTGAGAACGGAGAACTACTTGAGCCTCTTCTCCAGAATCTGGAACCGTCTCTCCAAAATCCTCCCTCCCCTTCCTCCCCTTCATAGGAATGGGGGCAGGGACCCTAATTATGCCGTTCTGCTTTCCTACAGGTACTCCTTTAGCCCATCCAAAGGAAATATTATGGGTTGAGCCATTGGTCAAGGGTCCAGAAGCAGGTGTAGCACGAGAGCCAAATTTTGGTAGTCTGGAAACCATAGTGGGCTGTTTGAGGGCGGTGTCCTCCATTGACTGCCTCCCCCAACATGAGTGTGAGCACAGGGTCCGGGCTAGAGGTAGAACAAAAGAGAATGAGTTAGATGCGTCAGGCAGCGCTCCCAGGTAATCAACAGGAAGTTAAGACATTTTGAGCATCTTTGGTGTAAGGTATAAGAATCATTTCAAGCAGGTCTGTCATGTAATCTGAGGTTAACACATGAATAACCTATACCACAATGCCCTGAGGAACCACACACACTTTAGGATTAATTTGAAAGGTGATCAGCCTGTCTGTATGCTGTGGTGATGATGTCCACCCCTTAGTAGGCCAGCCTCTAATTCGATAAAGACAAATCTGAAGATCAAACGTTCCACAACATGGAATGTTTTGCAGGCTCACCTTAACAGAACGCTGCAAGGTCAACAGATTGATTTAAAAAAACCCGGGTGATATGACCCTGAGCAGAAATCCCAAGTTCAACAACAAGGTCACCACAAAGCCATCGGGCCACCAGTACATTCAAGGCAACCGTATAACCAGAGAATACGGTTCTCTTTTTGATGAAGTGATCTATTTCAGAAAGAGTGGGGCCATCCATGGTGCTGTGGTGCACTGTGAAATACACCAGATCTAGTCAATGAGGTGCACAGCATTCAGTACTAAGGGCGCTTTCTTTCAGTTTACTGGACTGGTATTTGAAGTAAAGCGTCAGAGCAACAGCTTTACTAGATTCTGTTTAGGGCCCCATGAGAAGAATACTACTACAGGTTTGATGGTGTGCTAAGGCTTGTGCAAGGGATCAGTTTCTGTAGATTGGAATGTAAAACATACATCACCGTGAAACTTATCTGGGCAATCTGTGCTTTAAAGCTCTCAATAAAATTCTTGCACTGTGGCATAGACAGCTCCTCTGCAACCGTAGTGTGTGAAAGAGCGCATTCATAGCTGCGGGTTGTATAGCACTATACGGTTTCACTCACGCAGCCTTTTGTGATTAGTGAGCTGTTTAGGCTATGGCGCTTGGGACAGATTCAGACAACTGAGTATGCCATGTCAGCATTAACTTGCAGGCGATGTTCGAGCCTTAAGATAGCTAGTGTACATATAACTAGTGCCTGTCTTCGGCTGCTATGACATTTTGACAGCAGCTGTATGAGCCTTCAGTCTTGCAGCATGGTTAACCACTCGGTGTCATGAAAAATTGGAGATATCTGACCCAAGTAAATAAATAACGAGGAGTGTGTGAAAGGAAACCTGACCTCAGCCCTAGGGATGCATATTAGTGAAAATCCTGCTAACTTAGCAGATTCAACAGCAAACAGTGAGTAGTATGGCAAGAGAAAACTATTCAACAGTGATACCAAAATGTAGCCATGGGCCTGCTAATTGGCTAAATGACAGGAGACGTGGAACACTCTATGCAGACAACACAGAGGGAGAACCCAACCAGATGGGGTGCATGGGTAGTGAGTGCAGCATATTGAGCAACAATACAGGAAGTTCACAGAAAACTAGTGAACAATGCTTTAAGATATGAGGATAATAGCGCTAAGACGAAGGCAATTCAAGGTAGTGGACACCTCTGGGTTTCATAGCATTTCACTAGAAATGGCTCCAGCTTTGGAGGACAGCTTCAAGTGCAGTCACAAGCTGCTACACAGAGAGCTGCATATGGTGTATGGTTGGATAGGTACAAGACAAGAAGAAGAAATGACAAGATGGCTGTATACAGAGGTATTTGTTGTAAATATTGTGTCATACACTGCTTTCTGACTTTGGTGAAAGGTCTCAGTATGAGAATGTATTTGGGTGGTTCTTACTGGTGGTTTGCAGCAGCGAAATCTAACAAGACCTTCATTCACTGTAAGAACAGAACACTTATCCTGTGACTATGGTTTGGAACTGATTACTGCTGGAAGCTACAGATGCACCAATGATAACAAACACACACTAATTCATCATTTGCATGCCTCCATGAAGCACACACACCCAAAGGAGACTGAAGAATAGATAAAATAAGTAACTACTGTAACAAGCTTATTTTTACCCCTTATGTTTTCAAGATGTCCATGCAGCCATCCGAGATTCTAGTGATCACAATATCACTAGAAACGCACAGCTGAATGTTTGTAGGATTTATATAGAATTATCATTGTAACCAGCAGATGAACGGGTCAAGGTCCCACAAAGTCAAATGTCGAATTAGTTCTCTTCAACAGCTTCCGTGATGTTTGCCATACAGAGATGTTACGCATTATGTTCATGAACTCAAGGCGCATTTTTGGGGGCAGAGGTATCTCTCTCTACGCCACTGGCATGGAGTTCTACTTGCTTTTTAAAAAGCTTTAATAAGCTCTATTAGCTATTGGACTTTGCTGTTTTTCCCTCAATCGAACATAAAAAAAGTTAACTAGCTTTTTTTTTTTTTTTTTTTCTTTTTATGTGTTAAATTGCAAAGTGACAGTGAGGTTATTTGTCAGTTTTATGCTGTATTCTGCTCAGCTTAGACGTTACCACGTGTCCCTGATCTGTGCAAGCTAACTTACTGGACTATTAATAATTCCTAACAACAGTGCTGGCTGATATGTGTAGTTAAGCAGGTGGGATTCAGGGGTAATTCGTGTTACAGTCACTGTGTAATTCACAACCATAGCCAAGTCCAGATACTTATTCCAGCTACCCCGGCTACTGATTTGTCCACACCTGAGGCTGTGTCCAGGATTAAGGTGTTGAAACAAATTAAATTTTATACGCATTTCAGACATCCTTAAAAGGGGAAGAATGTAAGACAATATGAAACAGCAGTAAATGGTACCAGCAACAGAATAATATATAGCGTAAAGCAGTGAAGTGATAACCAACACTTGATCCCAGAAAATAAGCTGAGGAAGGCCACAGGATTCGTAGCTTCACAGTGTGAATCAGGGGTTCCCAAACTAGGGGTCATGACCCCATGTGGGGTCGCTTAATTTACAGATGTTTTATGCATTTTATGAACATTTAACTATGAAGATAAATTTTGTGCGCTATTCCAAAATGTTACTTGGAATCGCATTCAAACAAGCCGCATTTAAATGAAGAGTGTATGTGCTAGGTTAGTCTTTTTCACTACCCTGACATGCTGCACCAGTGCAGGAGGAACTTCTCTGTCCATTTACCTCTGCTAGCTCCTCGACAACATCGAGTGTGGCTTTTGTCTGATTAACATCAAGTTAGAGAAAAAAGGCTGATGAGAAAACGTCTGTTTATAGCTGCTATAACACGTGAGAACAAGAACTAACCCCTTTCACAGATGTTTCACAACATTAAATGTAACTATATATGAACAAAAATTTATTTCATTCTTTAATAAATCGAAAGATTTTAAATGTTGACAAATGTTTGCTGTGGTATATGAGGAATAAAACACTTGGGGACATGCTGTCTTTGGGGTGGTGACAGTAATTCCACTTCATTACTGCGCCATTAATTATTTTTCTAAAGCAGCATGACATCGAGTGATTTACTCCTTAGTTAATATGTCTACATTGTTGTTTTTAAATGTATTTTAATATGACTATATTGTATGAGGTTTAAAATGACTTTTTTTTTTGGTAACAACTTAGCAACAAGATTTTTAACCTTTCACTAAAATGTGAAATACCTTACATTTTAGATCTTAGAAAATACAATGAAGAAAATAATAATAAAGCATATATAATCATATAAGGTGGAATTAATAGGGTTAAATATCTGTCTCTACTGAGTAATATCATCTTATATTAGTAATTAATTTAGATTGAGAGACAAAATCAAACTGTTTACAGAGTAATAAAGTTTAAAAATTCACTTTCTATAATTGTCTCCAATTGAATTAACATAAACTTTAAACACCATCTGTGTGACGGGAGCGGAGGGGGCAGAGGGGCAGAAGGACAGTCACGGTGGGGCAGGAGAGCGGATATGTTTACATTCTGCCACTTTAGTCATGGGTGCAGCTAAAAGCCTCAGCCTAAACCCAGCACACTGAAGGACAGTTTATATAAACTACTGCCATGTGAGCTGTGTTACAGTGGGTCGCTGGAGATATAAATGGAAGCTCCAGCTACTACCCATAATCCTCCACTCGCCTGTGTGTGTGTGTGTGTGTGTGTGTGTGTGTGTGTGTGTGTGTGTGTGTCATCTAGAATGTCCTATAAAAAAGTACAATACTATATTACTGTTTCTTTTTTGAAATGCTACACTATCACTTGAAATTAATGAAATGTGTAATGAAAACAATTTTAATCACAATGAAAGTAATGTGCTTTCAAAAACGTCTGACTTCATATTTATGCTGTAAACATGTTCCTCATTTGATTCCTCATCAGACAGTGAGCTTTCCCTTCTTTACACAGAATTTCATTATAATGCAGTAGCTACATCTTACGGAAAATGTGGAATCAATACAATCAAGACACAATCATCTGTGCAAACATTATCCTGGCATACATGTTTGAAATTATATTTATTGTAATTTTTTTGTATAGTTTGCATTTACACTGCTGTAACTGCTTCTGCATGATTTACGCTGTTTATATTATCCGTATATTTTGTCCAATCTTTCCGAGTCAAATCCAGTGTATATATGGATAGTATATATAGTATATATGGACTATATCCCCAGTCAATAAAGTGATTATGATGTTTTTGTGATACCTGCAGTTTCCTACACTGCTCCAGTCTGTCTACACGTGAACCCTCATTCACTGTTTATCATTCATACCACAAAACTACAAGTATAACAGAATAATAACGAATTAACAGAACAACAGAACACGCACACAGCATATTATCTAATAAAACAGTCCAAACTAACACTCCCTGATCAGTTCTTTTCATGTGTGTTAGCTAGCATTAGGAAGTGGTAGCTCAGTGGTTAAGGTGCTGGTCTGCTGATTGGAAGGTCATGAGTTCAAATCCCAGCACCACCAAGCTGCCACTGCTGGGCCCTTGAGCAAAGGCCCTTAACCCTGCCAAATGCCATGAATGTAAATATCTGGGATCAGGATTCTAGAAACTGAATCACATAATCGGCTCCAAAATCTAAAGAAGAAAGATCAGAAACAGCTAGCAAAACCTCTAACACATGGGTGAGTCAAATAAAAACCTTAAAATTGGAAGAATTTTTTTCTAGAGGAATAGTTTTCCAGCTCCATGGCGATGACTTGAATAGTATGACTCATTCATAGAGGTGTTTTTCTGTGTAAACATTACAATATTTACAAGCAAATTTGATTTTCTCTGCAATGGTTTCTGGTTGCTGTTTACTGTGACGACTCGGCAGCACAATCGCAAAGCCAAAGCCAAGGCTCGCCCACACGAGCACCACTCCTCTCCGCTTCGCGTGTCCAACAGGTTTGCTCTCCGCAGTGAAGCACCCGCTGAGAAACCTGAAAGAGCTCTGGTTACAGGAGACTCTATCTTGCAGCACGTGAAATTAGCTAGGCCTTTAGGGGCACCAGCAGCTTTAGCTAGGTGTATACCGGGAGCCAGGGTGCCGGACATACACTATATTACCAAAAGTATTCGGTCACCTGCCTTGACTCACATATGAACTTAAGTGCCATCCCATTCCTAACCCATAGGGTTCAATATGATGTCGGTCCACCTTTTGCAGCTATTACAGCTTCAACTCTTCTGGGAAGGCTGTCCACAAGGCTGAGGAGTGTGTTTATAAGAATTTTGATGTACTGTGTTTAACAGAAACATGGATCAAACCAAACGAGTTTGTAGCATTAAATGAAGCTAATCCTCCCGGGTACAGTCACATACATCAGCCCCGTCTAACTGGCAAAGGAGGAGGCGTCGCAGTCATCTATAATGATAATCTAGACATCACACAAAAATCTAGTCATAAATTCAACGCATTTGAAGTTCTTTATTCTAACATAACATTTGTAGCCACTAAAAATAAGTATACCCAGGTGAATCATAATATATGCACCTTGCCACATCACCGTGTCAAACGTACGTTCACGTCAACAACTGCACAGAGTTTTATCAGTAATCTCTCAGATTTATCAACCATGATTGGATCACCGTCTGATCCCAAAGAACTTGACCAGGCAACTGAATGCTTAGAATCAACGTTCTGCAACTCGCTAGATAAGGTAGCTCCACTTAAAAGAAAAATAATTAGGGAGAAAAAGCTAGCACCGTGGTATAGCGATCACACACGAACTTTAAAACAGACCACTCGAAAACTAGAACGTAAATGGCGTCAAACTAAATTAGTAGTATTTCAAATAGCATGGAAGGAGAGGCTTTTGAGCTATAGGAAAGCTCTTAGTGCTGCTAGATCAGTGTATCTCTCCACCCTAATTGAAGATAACAGAAATAATCCTAGATTCTTATTTAATACTGTCGCAAAATTAACTAGGAATAAGACCACAATAGAAACACGCACACGATCATCATACAGCAGCGATGACTTCATGAATTTTTTCAGTGGTAAAATTGAAAATATCAGGCAAGAAATTCAGACTTTTAATTTAAAACCGGACAGTTTTATAACTAACCCTGTAGATGATAATATAATAATATTAGATCAACATCATACAATGTTTTACTCCCCTTGAAGAGACTGAACTAATTTCACTAATTTCATCATCAAAATCATCAACCTGTTTACTAGATCCCTTACCTACTTGTTTCTTCAAACAGATAATTCCTGAAACAATCAAACCTCTTTTAAAGATAATCAATTCTTCCCTTAGCATTGGCTATGTACCTAAATCTTTTAAACTAGCAGTTATCAAGCCCTTGATTAAAAAACCTGACCTTGACCCCTGTCAGCTGTCTAACTATAGACCAATATCTAACCTCCCCTTTATCTCCAAGGTCCTAGAAAAGGTTGTAGCACAGCAGCTATGCTCATACTTACATAGGAATAACATTCATG
>CM040986.1:51042-72628 GCA_022985145.1 Pangasius djambal | reverse complement strand
GACGGTGATCCGTGATTGGCGTTTGAGAATGACAGTGATCAGTGGTTGGTGTTTGGGAAAGATGGAGATCAGTGATTGGTGTTTGGGAATGACGGTGATCCGTGATTGGCGTTTGAGAATGACAGTGATCAGTGATTGGTGTTTGGGAATGACGGTGATCAGTGATTGGTGTTTGGGAATGACGGTGATCAGTGATTGGTGTTTGGAAATGACGGTGATCAGTGATTGGTGTTTGGGAATGACGGTGATCAGTGATTGGTGTTTGGGAATGATGGTGATCAGTGATTGGTGTTTGGGAATGACGGTGATCAGTGATTGGTGTTTGGGAATGATGGTGATCAGTGATTGGTGTTTGGGAAAGATGGTGATAGATTTGTGTTCTTAGGTTCTTTTTTAAATAACGTCACTAACGTTTACGACAGCGAACTCCACCATTCTGGGGTGGGTTTCAGGGCTTAAACAACAAAAAGCTCAACACTGTTAAAAGACGAAATGAGTTTACTGCAGTTTTACGCTGTGACTGAATAATAGAAATGTTTTATTTGGATTTGCTCCTCATGCATCACTGTGATCAACAAGTAAATTACTGAAATAAAGCACCTGTTTGTGACAGGTAATGCCTTATTGCCAGGTCTGTACAGTCTCATTTGAATTGAGATTTTATCAAATTCTATGCTACGCAATATAAGTAAGCAAGAATGATTCCTCGCACTGATCCTACAGCGCGTGTGGTGCGACGCTTCTTCAGTTCCCCGCTCACAACTTTAGTTCCTACTGCAGTTAGTTCCTCTTTACTGTTTGACACAAAAATGGAAGAAAAGCTAATATTTGTGGTTGCACTTATGCTGCCATATGAAATGTGTACAGAGATATTAGGAAGAAAAATAAAGTCTGGAAGGAAGTAGCAGATCATTGGTGCCTCTGATGAGTTTACGTAGCAAGTACAGTTAGCTCGCTGAGAACAAAGCTAGTATAAAGCTGAACATGTAACACGTAAATCACGGATCTGACTTTCACCCTGATTAGTGTGTTATTAAATTTGCGTTTCTGTTAAGCGACACGAGTTGCTCATCACCTGCTAGCGTGAACACAGGGTCAGAAAGGTTTTTAAGTTCATGAGCTCTACAGTATTTATTTGACTACGCTGATCTGTCTGCTGAAATCCTCACACACATTCAAAGGTCAGTGCATGCGATTGGAGGAAAAAAATAACATCAAATCTGATCTAATATGATCCAGTATTTTGGATCAATATCATTTCTGATAAGGGCACACTGTAACTAAAGCACAGCAGTACATCATCTTCATATTTATTTATTTATTCTAAAATTAAAAAAGAAATCGAACAGCATGTGTGCGAAAGTGACATAAATATGAAGCAGCATCTCCAGAATCTTTACAACGTTTTGTAAAACACAGTGGGGAGATGTGCTGTTCCTTTTCATACTCAATCATGCCTGTTTACTAAACAATATAAATTATCTGATATAACATTGAAATATTTTATACATATATTTACAGACAGCCAAAATATTATTAATATAAATATTAATACTATATCAGCACTAGTGCAATATGTAACACCACAACATGGTGGAAATTAACAAAACAGCAACAATCAGCTCTTTTATCCTACTTTTGTAAACTGTGTGGTATTCAACAGAAAAGCAGAACCGATGACGGGGACTACGCTGAAGCGTACACGCACTTGTGCATTTTGAGATTGCGTGGGTCGGAGTAGCGCTTTCCGCACTTGTCGCATATGTACTGTTTGCCTCCTCCGTGGATGTGGCGTTTGTGCGTGCGCAGGTGACTGCCCTGACTGAAGCATTTCCCACAGAACTCGCAGCTGTACGGCTTCTCGCCCGTGTGAGTGCGCTCGTGCAGCTTCAGACTGTTGGTGTTGTTGAAGCGTTTGCTGCAGTAGCTACAGCCGAACGGCTTCAGGTCCGAATGCGTTCGGCTGTGAGAGACGAGGCTGCTCTGCTGGCTGAAGCTCTTGCCACACTCTTTGCACGTGAACGGCTTCTCCCCGGTGTGAATGCGCTTATGGATCTTGAGGTTCACGGTGTGGCGGAACGTCTTCCCGCACAGGTCGCAGGAGTATGGCCGCAAGTCCGTGTGAATGCGCTCGTGGTTGCGCAGGTTCACTAGGTGCCTGAAGGCTCGTCCACATTCCATGCAAGAGTGCGGTTTCTGTCCCGTGTGGATGAGCTGGTGCGTGATGAGGGTCTTCGCTCGCGTGAAGCTCTTGCCACAGACGGAACACGTGAAGCTCTTCTGGCCCGTGTGTGTGTGCTGGTGCCGAGTCAGGTTCTGTGAGATGCTGAACTTCTTGCCACACACGTCGCAGCCGAAGGGCTTCTCTCCGCTGTGGACGGCCGCGTGTGTCCTGAGGTGCGCGGCCTTCCCGAAGCATTTGCCGCAGTCTTTGCAGCTGAACGATTTTTCCGCCGTGTGAACGCGATGGTGATCTGCCAGGCTCTGCTTGTGAGCGAAGGCTTTTCCACAGAGCATGCAGCTGAACGGTTTCTCTCCACAGTGAATCTGCTGGTGGGACCTGAGGCCGCTCATGGACAGAAACATTCTCCCACACTCAGCACAAATAAAAGAATTTCCTCCAAAGCTACCGGCTTCTTGATGAGCCTCACTGTCCTCTGCGTGTGTCCTCACTTCCTCTGACGGCACATCTAGGTGATCTGTAACGAGGGAGAGAGAAATAAAAAAACAAAAACACAAACAGACTAACAGTGTTGTCAAAAAAGCGACTGGAGCTGTTCGGTTCAGCTCTGAAAGCTCATCGCGCAAGGTGAAGTCATGAAAATCCACTAAACTCGACTGACGGCTCAACGAGCCAATGCTTTTAAAAACATATATCTTTTTTTTTTATTTGGTATTTAATTGAAAATATGTCTCTTTTGGTATTAATAGTTTCATTTAATCTTTATTTCATTATTTTTGAAAATTAATTCTTATTTTTGTTTATCATATTATTTTATGTATATATAATTTATTTTATTCTATAGTTGTGATTTTTTTTCTCCTTACACTTATTTGTGAATTTATATTCACATTTTATTTCATTTTTACTGCTTGACTGTACAGCATTTAGAGCTACTACATGTATGAAAAGTGCACCATAAAAAGTATTATTATTATTATTATTATTATTATTATTATGGATGTTACATTAGTGAGTTACTGTTCTCCAGGAGTGAGAAATAAATCAGCTCTAATCTCTGGTCTGTTTTGGATGATAAACTCACACAGAAGTCTCACCTGCGATGATGGACTTCAGGTCGATGTTTCCGAGCTCATCTTTAATCGTCACAGCAAGCGTGAGAGGAGATTCAGGACGCTGAGGTTCCACTGTGTCTGCAGCCTGAGATGAATAATTACAGTCAAATACACATTTACTGTTTTTGTTTTAACCATAGCTCCTCATCTAGTTAATCTAGTTGTGAAAATTGTTTGTATCCTCTTTCACTCCTGAGTGTGTGTAAATTTCCATATAAAGAGAGTCACTAATGTAAAAGTCGACCTGATCGATTTCAGATCATATAATCTGTAGGATTACTGCACTTTTATACTGCGGAGGTTAAACTGTTTATTTTATTACATTTCCAGCGTTTAGCAGACGCCGTTATCCAGAGCGACTGAGAGAAGAGCTTTAGAGTCTCGATCAGAAACACGTCCTCACGCTGGGTCACTCGCTCAGGGCCTCAGAACATTTACTCTAAACCAGTCGCGTCATTTTACTGCCTTTAATTAAAGAATATAAAAATAAACAAACAAAGCGAGTGACACAAACTCATAAATTAAGAAGAATAAAACTAGTCATTCAGTTATGATAAAGAGACGGCGGTGTGTAAGCGGAGGACGGGCCGCTCTGTCTGCGCAGAGCCGTAAGCCGTAAACAAACGCCTCAGCAGACGGAGGATTTAGCGCTCGCTTGTTATTATTATTATTATTATTATTATTATTAAATAGTTTTACTGGCATAGTAGTGAGTCAAACTAATCCCGCTTCTGTGTTTCCGCCTTTACCCTGATCGTTCATTCCCAGCTGCCTGTGTGCTTTACCTTTTATGGAGTTTTGTGGGTGTCACTAAATGCAAATGAGCTGCGTCGGGAGCAGCAGGGGAAAATCAGGAACTTGCACTTTACAGTGATCAGCGTACACACACGAGTACAAAGAAAACCAGCTTTTCTGAAACGTTTGTAAAGCCACCCAACTTTACTAAAAGAAATGTCTTCATATCTGCTTATAACGTCGCCTACCTCGCGTCTTGCTCGTGCCTCAGAGTTTCTCCCACAGCCGTCATAGGAATGTTCCTCTTCTGAAATTCAAACAAAAGAAATGATTCATTTTGACGAAACTAAGTGATGCTGATCAGAAATGTAGTGCAGAGGGAACATGAGCTCAGATCTGAACAATGAAGTGCTCTACAGCAGGTACAGAATACCCACAATGCACTTCTGTGGGGAATAGTGGGTCAGGTATCATTCCTGTAGAACTCTGACTGACTCCTACAGCCTGCGGTCTGGTACTCAAATGAAGGTTTTCATCCTGCTCGTGATTAATTATTGAGGTTTTATGCTAATTAGCTCGTCTGACTGGACTCTTGAATTAAATGAATTTAATCAAAACGTCAATAACTCAATAAATAATGGTAATTTGGATCTAAAGTTCTGTGAATGGAAAGTTAAATATGAATAAAAACACTGTACAGCTTTAATATTCAGTTTATTATGGTATACATTTATATAGTGCACCTCCTGTAAATAGCCAAAAACCTCCCAATGGGCTGAAAACCATGAACGCTGAAGTTCTTCAGCTCTTTCTGAACAGTGCTCCATGTAGAGTAATACCCAGCGTGTGTGAAACGGAGTTTGTGTGATGTACGAAGTGCAGCAGTAAATACACACCCGGCCCGCCGGCTGACAGGATGTTCAGAATGCTTCCTGGACGTTTTGCTCTCTTCCCTGAGAATGTTTTGCACTCCAGATCCAACAGGAACTTGTTCTCATCTACAAGTTTGATGATTTTCCCCAGAGCCTCGTTGCCTAAGATCTCCATGACTGATGCAAACTGTTTCTGCAAATAAAAAAAAAAAAAACAAAACAAAACACCACACTCAATTCTGTAATTCTGTTAAAAGCATGACTCACTGAATATCAGGTTTGTTGTCATGAACAGGGGCGGTGTTCACATTAGGGGTGCAACAATCAGCAATTCAAAAGCTAATGTTTGAAATTAACTGATGAAATAATCATAAATGGATTAATGTTGTAAAAGAACAAATAAATGGTGTTCTGATGTGTGAAGCACTGAGCAGACTGGTACGGTGATTTGGTTGTTACTTTTTCTTAATAATCCCTACATCATTAACAGTACGCTTACTCCAGCACTGAGCGATCCGAGGATAATAAACTGTATCGAATCATAGTGGATTTATTCGTATCGGCACATGTCGAGTTGTTTTATTTCATCCTTTTACTCAAAAAAGACAAAATAATAAGAGAAGCTTAAAAACTTTTCAAACATTTAAACTTTATAAACATTAAAAAAATTCTTTATAAATATTATGCAGTTATGTATGTTTTATAGAATGTAATTTATTGTCATCCTTGCTCCATTCTTTCTGCTATTTATAAGGTAAAAAGTGTCACTGTTCTCACTATAGAACAGATAAGATGTTGAAGAGTTTTGTACCGAAGCATTCTGATAAAACTTTGAGAATCGACACTGAGTCTATGACTCATATGTGAGTCGGTTCAACGAATCGGTTCATCCGATTAGCGGCCATTTTCGCGAACTTAACATCACATCACATCACATGTAAACGTCTGAACGTACCATCTTCTGCTCGGTTTCCGCCTGTATCAGTTCTTTCAGCTTCTGTTTTTCACTTTGTTCCTGAGAAAGCTGGAGGTTTAAAATGAACTCGGATCTTTCCTGGAGCAGTTTGCACATTTCCGCCACAACTGTGTGAATTAAAGCCTGCAACACGGAGGCTAAGCGCGTCTGCAGCGCCACACACTGCGACATGACCTGCGCTTTATTTACTTTCACTCACGACACTCCGATAAGCACTGCTCTTATTCAGTGGAAATAGCACACAAATATACTTTTCTAACGAGCTAGACAAAATACTTCAGGAAACAATCGCAGCCCTTCGTGGAAGTACAAGTTCATGTGACCTTTTAGATCCGGTTTGTTCCCGTCAAAATAAAAGTTTCGAAAGTTTAAAAATGGTTTTGGATTCTTCTTGGATTCTTCATAAAAATCCAAGAAATAACTACAGAAATTAATCGAAATCACAAAAGTACACTTTCTATAAAATCTTAATTTACAAAGATGTCATGGATTTCTGAGTGTTTGTACAGTATGATACTCTTTTACACCAACACAAACAGACCAGTTATTCACTGCCTCATGATTTTAGCTGAACGGTTTTGTAGTGATGATAGATGATCATAGATAAAGATAAAGCAGCTGACAGATAAAGCAGTGTGAACTGTCCTTCCCCTTCTCTGGGCTTCTGGGCGCTTTACCTCCGGCTGTGGCACTTCTCTGCTCCGCAGTCCGCCCCACTGCGCGCTGACCCCAAGACTGCGGTGCCACTTGCGTCCCAATGACTTCAACAGTATGCAGCTTTAGGAAATTTAAACAAGTTCAATAAGTTAAAACATTTTTTAAAAACTATCTAAAAAGCTGAAAAAGCAACATTTTCTCATGTTCCTCCACTCTGGGACTATAACTTTAACTGAAGAATAAACATTAAAATACTCCAAAAAATACCTTTATTTTTTGCATTATTTTGTAGATCCATCATTTGTATTATGCATAAAACACATTTGGTCATGAATAATTCATTATAAGTGAAAAAAAAATTGTTGTGTCCCATAATTTTGACTCAACCCTGTTACCTGATCACACTCACCCCTATTAAATATTTGGAATATTTCACAGATCACAAGTTCCACAGGAAGTGACATCATCTTATTTTCCTGAATGCATGTGAAGATGAAAGGCGTGTTCTCTCACCCTTTTTCTGTATTTTCAGTGATCTTTTGATCACTGTAGAAGTGATCTTCTGTATTTTTCTGTGGTCTTTTCAGAGGGGATACAGGTCAAATTTCAACACTGTTACCTAAATTTTAGATTAAAGTAATTTATTAATTATAAATAAATATATTTTATGTGTAGAATGTCCACTTGGCATTAGCATAGACGCTAGCTAGCCCTATTTTGTGTGTTTGCTAATTATAAACTGTAACAGTAACAGGGTAGGATGTACTGTGGTTTTATAATATTAGGAGATATTAGGAGAGAGTTGGGCTCGTGGGCTCTGTTAAAAGGAAAAATTGACTTTGTTACTTAAGTGAAATACAACTTACATGAATATGGTCATTATTTTGGAACAAATGTAAAATATTTTTTATATGTAACCATTATTTTTATAAATTGAGAAAATTTAGTAACAGGGTTGAGAAACATGCAGCCACTGTCCAAAAAACACTTGTTAAATTTAAATAAATGGTTTGAGATATGAAAAAATACTTTTTGAATGGCTAAAAGCATGTTTTCTTAGATTAAGTGTTGAGATTTAGTGTTGAATGAAAGTCCACTTGAGCTGAGATTTCATGTGCTGCATTGTTCTGATAATCTGTAACTGGATTTTTAATCATCACACAGTTACATATAAAACATGGCTACTTTTAGTCAGTCAGCTTTTAACAGGCATTTTTCCACAGCTAGCATTGAGTTATCCTCACATATTACTTTGCTGTGTATCTTGGCAAGCACTTGCCACAATATTTATGTGGGAGTGCTTGGACCCCGCAGATCGCTGCTTGCAACTATATTCTGTTGTATGAGTCTCAGTGTGACTTACCTACTGAATTACATAATAAAAGTAATGTGACAGTAAGTCATGGGAATGAGATAATTAAGTCCTGGCCATGACTTAGCAATGCAGGTAAATGATGTGATCACATGTGTGATTATAATTGTATATAATTATTAACTCATTATTAAGATGACTTAATAAAGAGTGATGACTGTGTTGTGCCCCAGACAGGAGTGTGTGTATATACAGGGTTTATGGTAACCTCCAGGGGTTTGGGGAAAAAGCTGCCATGTAAACTGAATGGCAGCTTTTTCCCCAAACTCCTGGAGGTTACCATAAACCCCGTATATACACACACTGGTTTGTTTGTTTGTTTTTGTTTGTTTGTTTGTTTTGTTTGTTTTTTGCCTTGTCCTTCAGGGCAACTGTACGTATTCCCCAATACTAACTATGAATATGTATTAAAATGCATTTTGGAGAACCTCACACAAATAAAATAATTACACAAACAAACAAACAAATAAATAAAATAAAGGCTTTTTTTTACACTT
The DNA here is from genome assembly GCA_022985145.1 of Pangasius djambal. NCBI lineage: Eukaryota > Metazoa > Chordata > Actinopteri > Siluriformes > Pangasiidae > Pangasius > Pangasius djambal. Next base: position 64,222 of record CM040986.1, on the reverse strand, counting down.
GATTATTTATTCATTTACTTGAGACAAATAAAATACTCCTAATAATTTTATCCCAACTGACAGAGTAAAACAAGAAAAAAAAACTTGTGTTTGTAACTTGAATGGGATTTTATCATTCAGTATGCTATTTTATTATTTTATTATGCTATAGAGTATGATGAAGATGTTATAGAGGATAATGAAGATGATCTGAAGCACAGGCCAGTCAAAAGTTTGCATAAAAAAAATGGGAATATTCCAAGATTTCCAAAGGAAACCATCCCGGTGGTCAGGAATGTAAGGAAGTAGGAACTAAACCTTGCAGTTTTAAACACACTAAAACAGAAGACATAAAATAAATCTCTAAGACAAAATTCAAGGAAACCTCTTTACATATATATATATATATATATATATATATATATATATATATATATATATATATACGGTGTCTAGGATGAAGGAAGTCAATAAATTACATTTTTTTAATCATTAAAAAGAAAATAAGGCAAAGACAACATGCATACCAAGACAGTTTAGGTAAAAGATTAAATTTATTCACTGTCACAGAAATAACTTTCAATTTGAGAAACCCAATGCACAAAAAATAACTTCTTCGATCAAATCTGCATTACTGAATGCAGATTTTACAATTTTCTGGCTTTGTTTAGATCAGAAACTTCAAATTATTTATTTCCCAGGAATGTTACATAAAATAACTTGTTTCTTTATTCAAAGCTTATTTATAGATACTTATTTTATGGTTTCCTTGCTTTAGCGAAGAACACGCCTTTGACGTCGTCCACTCCGACCAGCATGTCTGGTGTTAATCGATACACACTGAGCTGCAGGAGATCGAAGCCACTGGCGCTCAGACTTGCACAGACCTGAGCCTCGTCCAGTGGTACAACAGGGATCCGAACATCAGGAGCTGCCATGTAAAAGCTCTCCCCCAGAGCTCCAATGAGCAGGAGGTGACCACCATTACGCAGGAGGCTGGACAGATTGCGTAGTGCGTGAGTGAACGAGGAAACGTCAGGACTCGCACTTTCAAGGCAGAACGAGGACACGAGGCAGTCAGCGCTGGAAGCAGGCAAAGATCCGGGTGGGAATGGGAACGGGTGGTGAATGTTAACAGGAAAAATATCAGTCACCACTGAACGAAGCCTCTCTGCTTTCTCTTGCCATGCGGAGGAACTGTGTTAAAGCATTAGGTTCATTCATGTTATTGTACATTTTAAAAGATATACAGTTATATAGATATAAAGATATACAGCTAAAAGACTTGCCATCATAAAGTATTTGCAAAGTAAAGTGACCCCACTACCAAGAAATATTTATTTCAGCCATTAGGGACAAAAAATTGCTTGAGCATTTCACAAACAGCTAAAAATGAAATAATATGGAGTTTGGAGGCTGATGTTTTTGGAAGTATTTGAATATAAAGTCCATATATTTGAATTATACACATCAAGTTATATTAAGTTTTTACTGAGTGGACAAACTCAAGCTTTTAATGATCACAGTCGTCTCTCACTCTCATGCTCATGAAGTCAAGTGAAGAGACAGAGTAGAGTGGAGTCAAAACAGAAGACATGAACCGTAATGAGTTAAAAGCATTTACATGTTCTACAGAAAGTCAGCAATGTTAGCATAGCCTACCTAGCTAGAACATTACCAGAATAGTTACACTGGGAATCAAGTGTTTAACATTACTGTAGAACATAAAAGAAATGATTTGCTTGAATAGTGAAAGTGTGTACTTTTCCTGGGAATCCCAGACACACCACCTTTGACCTAATTTTGATTTGTATTTCTCTTTTTTTTTTTAAATCTCAAAGCGGTAACAGTAATTTCAAACTATATGTTTTTAAAAGCAAATCTTACACCTTAACCCAAGTTCAAAACAAAGAAAAAGCACTGGCAAAATGTATATAATTGAAATTAATATTCAGATACTTTTGTCAGCTTCCAGAATCCATACAATATGATGTCTAGTGTAAATACTGTATTTCTGAATAAAGGATCAATACGAGACAACTTTAACTGCCCTGAGACATTAAGTTACTGAACATGAGAGCAGTAAGACAGTGTGAAGAGAACTGGTCTGAGTCTGGGTCAGACATTCTGCATACATGTGAATAAAACATGTTAATGTCTCACCTACGTCCCTCCAGCTCACACACATGTTTCAGGTAAGGGGTCCAATCAAAGTTGCTCTGTCCATCCTTGAGCCATTTGTTTAATTCATTCCGATTCACTTCCAAAAAATCAGATAATATGACTCGATTAAAATGCTCACAGCCGCTCATCACCTGATATAGAGTGGGACCAGAACCAACATCCACCAGAATGTCTCCTTTAATGGCATCTGGAGAGAATATATAGGAGTGTGGAATACACAACCTTTTTTTAAACAGGCTTACCTCACATCTAGCTTTGCGTTGTGTCTCATTTCACACTGAGGAAACAGCTATCAATGTTTCTAATAATGCATGTATACAGTGCATGTATATATAATGTCCCTGAGAAAGTATATAAAAGAGTAAATTCTGATATGACGGTCTTCCTTGTCACTGTAGTCATCCTAAGATGACTTCATTTTTTAGTAATGCAGTAGTGAATTTACACAAAAAAAAAAAAACTAAATGATCCATTCAAATATCAAATTTTTGTAATTTAGTTGATAATAATCTGACAGGACACACACACACACACACACACACACACACACACACACACACACACACACCATCTCACCTTCACTGAAAGCTTTATGAAGGCAGTTTAGCTTCCATGGTACGATGCTGTCACTTCGGCTGAAGTCTGCTCGTGGTGGTGTGTAATTGTACTTCAGGTACGCTTCAGGATCGAACCCTCGGTAAAAAGCGGCCACTGCAGCCACTGCTTTCTCTCTTCTGTTCTCTTTTTCCATCCTTTCCTCTTTCCTTTCTCCTTTCTCTACACAGCTGTATTTATATGTGGTTTCCATTGGAAAAATTTACTTTAACAAGCCTTTATTCATCTGCTGATCTTTGCCCTTGGCCAGCTGCACTCTATCCACCTCTTTATCTGTTTATTTCCAAAGGAGGAGAAATTGGATCCTCCATTTCACCTGAGAGCCTCAATGACCTTGGGCACTGATGGCATCGAGGACTTTTACGGTGCTTTTTTCTATCTATTCTATCTAACCTTGGGGCTTGTATCAGTTCAGACAGAGTAAGAGGGTTTATGCCATTAGCTTTGCATTTTCCATGCTTCTGTTCCATTCAGATGAAAAACAATTTAAAATGTTTGCTGCAACCATGCCAAAAAAAAACAAACTCCAAGAATAAAATAAGACTAATAATGCGATTTAAGCCACTGCCCCTTTTTCAACCACTCTTTGGTTCCTTTATTTTACCTGTGTATACATATCTGCCATCAGGAGGATCTGAGCATGGGAACAGCTTATGAGGTAAACTTCCATTTCCAATGATATTGTTTATATTGTTTACTATGGAGATAAGGACAAGATATGCTGGGGATCAAAAATAAATGTGTATTACTATAAAATCCTTTATTAAATAAAGAACATAACCTGAGGGGTTATGAAATGGCATGCATCTTCCCTCTGACTTTAAATTTAATTTTAAATATGGTGCTTTAATTTCAGCCTAAAGGCATCTCTGCTAGCTTTTAGGCTATACAAAGCTGCTGATATTTGTTCTTTTAACTTCTTATCATTGTGCCTGCCAGACATCGAAGTACTGGAACAAAACGTTTCTCACCAAATTAAATGTAATGTTAGGCTATTATATTTTTCAGATGGTTCTGTAGTATATATCTGTACATGTAGAATATAAATATAATATAGGTCTACATACTCTATGTCCATATTAACATAATTAATCATATATTAAACTCCATCATGGACAGTGAGCTATCCTGAATTCTATGTTGTGTTAATGTAACAAGGTTAAAATTGTTTTATTTCACTAGATTTTCCTGTTTATATGCATTAAATGTTGTTCTATAATTGTTTAAACCAGTGTTTGTAAAAATACCTTAAAAAGGGTCTGTAAGGAGGTGATGGTTTCACCTCCCCCCGCCCCCTCCTTTAACAACAAAGTGGTTCAGTCCAGGCAGCCATACCTGCTGTATCGTACTTTTAGCGGTCTTTTCCTCGTCTCTCCCGAACGGTGTGCCGTGTCCCATGCTACAGATTAATAGTTAGCATTGGTTGAAAATAATTCACACACAGAAACACATAATGTTTAAGTTGTTTTTATTATAATTTTTTTTGTTATTTACAGATGTAAGGTCATATATACTTAACATACATGTTTCATTGATGTGGATTGGTATACTTTGGAATGCTATTTTTGTTGACAGTGTTACTGATGTGTGAGCTGAAGCTGTCGTGACGATCTGTCTATATAAAAATACATTCTCTATGCAGACCCAATCCAGCGCTCTCCTGTCGTTCTTCGCTAATTTTCCACACAATGCAGACCACAGAAGCATACGGTCACATTAAGATCTCATGTGTGAGCTCTGCCACGAATTATATGTAACAATAATAATTGCTAATAATTACAACATTGATTCTTATATTTCTCACTGCAGGGCCATGCGTTCTCCTGGCCTCCAGGTGCAGAGGAAAGCATTTACATAAATAAAATATTAGCATATCCTTGCTCCCTTCCATTTTGTAGCATCCAGAATCATCATTTACATTTGTTCATTTGTCAGGAGATTTCATCAAAAAAGTGATACAGAATAAGGTCCAAGCATTGAGGGTTAAAAGTATTCCCACAGCAAGGTCCAACAGTGGCTTTCTGTTTGTTCTCACAGCTTTCCTGTCCTGGTTGAGCTGTGAGGTTTGTCTCTCTGAAACTTTTATAGCAACGGACAAACTGACGCCTGGCAAGTGCATGCCAGATAAAGCAAACAATAAAAACCCTGTTGAGGTAGGTTAGAACAGTATGAAAAAAGCTTTTTAACTTAAATAACGAAGTGTTATTTTAAGTATTTCATGAAAAGGTAGGTCTTTAGTTGTTTGAAGACGGCCAGTGAGTCAGCTGTTCGGACATCTAGGGGAAGTTCATTCCACCACCTAGGTGCCAGAACAGAGAAGAGTCTTGACGCAGGTCCTCCTTGTACCCTGAGAGATGGTGGGACCAGTCGAGCAGTGCTAGAGGACCGGAGGGATCGTGGTGCCACGCGAGGTGGGATAAGAGCTTTGAGATAAGTGGGTGCTGGTCTGTTTTTGGCTTTGTAGGCGAGCATCAGTGTTTTAAATCTGATGCAGCAGTTACAGGAAACCAGTGAAGAGAGCGCAGCAATGGGGTGGTGTGGGAGAACTTAGGAAGGTTGAAAGCCAGTCGTGCAGCTGCATTCTGGATCAGGTGCAGAGATTGAATGATGCTCAGAGGCAGAGCTGCCAGGAGCGAGCTGCAGTAGTCCAGTCTTGAAATTACAAGAGGCTGAACAAGAACCTGAGTGGCCTGTGTGGATAGAAATGGATTCAATTCAATTCAATTTTATTTGTATAGCTCTTTTAACAATGCATGTTGTCACAACGCAGCTTTACAGAAATAAATAGATATAAATTAAATTCAACCAAAATAAATTGTAAATATGTGAATTTATCCCTAATGAGCGAGCCAGAGGTGACGGTGGTGAGTAAAAACTCCCTGAGACGATATGAGGAAGATACCTTGAGAGGAACCAGACTCAGAAGGGATCTCATCCAGATCTGGGTGACACCGGATAGTGCGATTATAAATAAATCCCTTCTGTAACTGTGTACTACATGGACAAATAGTGCAATTGTGCATGTGCATGTGCAAGTGTTGCTAGAGAGAGAGAGAGAAAGAGAGGGAGAGATTGTTAGGTAAGCTTTGTCCTCTAATGGTTAAGCACAATATACTTTGCGTGCAGAGTGCAAGCAGGGACTCCGGCAAGACTAGCTATGACAGCATAACTAAAAGGGAGAGCCAGAAGCTAACACAGACATGAGGGCTCCTGGGACATAAAGCAGCAGCCACTCCACCGTCGACAAACCTGAGTGAACATGTGAGAGTGGGGGGGCGACAGCATCCAAACATCCCAGTTCACCACAACACTCAATGCCTGTGAACCCTCCAGACCTGCCCCTGTCCCTAAGAAAAAACTATTCACAAAAGGCTTGACTAAACAAATATGTTTTCAGCCGAGACTTAAACACTGAGACTGTGTCTGAGCCCCGAACACTAAGTGGAAGGCTGTTCCATAACTGTGGGGCTTTGTAAGAGAAAGCTCTACCCCCAGCTGTAGCACGCACTATTCGAGGTACCAATAAAGAGCCTGCACCTTTTGATCTAAGTAGGCGTGGCGGATCATAAAAGACCAAAAGTTCTCTCAGGTACTGTAGAATGAGACCATTCAGTGCTTTATAGGTCAATAGTAGTATTTTATAATCAATATGAAATTTGATTGGCAGCCAATGCAGTGTGGATAAGATAGGGGTGATATGGTCATATCTTCTGGTTCTAGTAAGGATTCTTGCTGCTGCATTCTGGACTAACTGGAGCTTGTTTATGCATCTACTGGAGCATCCAGACAGTAAGGCATTACAATAATCCAACCTAGAGGTAACAAAAGCATGAACTATTTTTTCTGCATCGTGTAGTGACAATATATTTCTTATTTTAGCAATATTTCTGAGATGAAAGAAAGCGATCCTAGTGATATTATCTACATGAGCTTCAAAAGAAAGACTAGAGTCGATAATCACACCAAGGTCTTTTACTGCTGCAGATGATGAAACAAAAAGGCCATCCCGAGTTATTATGTAATCAGAAAGCTTACTTCTAGCTGCATGTGGTCCTAGTACAAGTACTTCTGTCTTGTCAGAGTTAAGTAAGAGAAAGTTAATAAGCATCCAGTTTCTAATGTCCTTTACACATTCCTCAACTTTATTAAGCTGGTCTCTATCATCTGGCTTTGCTGAAATATACAACTGTGTGTCATCAGCGTAACAGTGGAAGCTAACACCATGTTTACAGAGAAAAGAGCAGTGGGCCTAAAACAGAGCCTTGCAGGACACCAGACTTTACTTTAGTATGTGTAGTGAAGTTACCATTTACATTTACAAACTGATAACGATCAGTCAAATAAGACCTGAGCCAGGAGAGGACTGGTTCGTTTGTGTAAATTCAGTTATTATTGTGTCTTGTGGACTAGATGTAAACAGCTCCTATGTGAAAAAGCTTATTCAGGGCAGAACTAAATAAAAAACAAAATGCATTTTTTTTTTATTATTAACATTTTGCAGATTCTGAAAGACATGTGTAAACTTATGACCTCAACTGTATATGCAGCCTTTGCCCCAGTTTGGCTCATCAAACAATAGACATTTCCCAGGTGGTTTTAAAGGGTTGTCATTTACTTCCCTTCCTTCCTATTTTCCTTTCTAAAAATAAGATCTAAAAATAAGATCTAAAAATAAGAATAAGCAGCTTCTTTATCATTCAGGTTAATTAATCATGAGGTTAAGAATGAGTAAAAATACAGGATACAAATTTCTGTTTCTTTGTCTCTTTTTCTTTATTTAAATGCCATATAAAGCTTATAATATGACAGTATATGACAATAAATGGCCTTGTGTACTAACTTAAATGTAGTATATGGTTTACATTTAAATACATTGCAGAATCAGACAATTAATTGTGGTGAAAGTGACATTTGCTGTATCATTCCAAACCTGAAGGCAGTCAAATTAGGATGTAAAGGTCTGTCAGAGTTAATAAAGTGTTCAGGCCAAGTCTCACTCTTTCAAGCCATCCAAAGAATGTTTTCTGTACATGTTGACTCTTGCATCTGTTGTGCAAGTTTCTCCTGATAAAATCAGCTGAACGGTCCATTATTTTCAAAAAACCTTGTTTTTTTAACCTTGTTTTTTTTTTCTCCGCTAAAACACGCAGTATTTCATTGTGTAACTGATATTATTTGGGAAAATGTAGACCATTAATATCAAATGAGCAGTTTGATATTAATTAAAAATGTGATTGCATGGACAGGGTGTGCCATGATGTATACAGCTTTACAGACATCATCAGGGGCCTGCTGATGTCTGCGTATGCACAACATGGGTTTGGAATGTGTGTACGCAACGTCTCATGCAGAAGATGGAATTTATAAAGAAATACTTGGCAGAAAATTGAACATATATTTTCAGAAGCTTTGAGCCATCTGCAACATTTTAGAAACAGTGGGAATTAGCGTCCCTGTGGATATGTAGAGAATTACAGATAAATATGCAAATCACTGCTCTCACACTTTACACTTCATATCAAATTATGCAGCTCCATAATAACTGCATACAAGCTACTTAAACATGAGAAGCATTAAACATAACAGCATTCTCTTATTTATTTATTTATTTATTTGTGTAGACTGGCTAATTAGTCTATATATTGATATTTATTGCTCCAATGAACTATTTGCAGTCAGTTTGTTTAATCACTGATCTGAATGAAATAGTAAATTGTTTGTATTGATATTAATTGTGGGTAATTACAGGCTGCAAACAGCTGTGAAGTAATTTCACACATTCACATTCTATTAATTCTGAACAATAAGACAAGAACATGTTTTTAGACACCACAAAGATTTTGTTGCCATGATAATTGTCTAATGAGCCGATTTACATTTCCAAGAGCCATTCTTTTGGAATTATGTTCTGAGTTGGTTCCATGGAGGTGCAATATCTACTCACTTAGAGGCCTTAACAACCCCAGCCATCCTTAAGCTCCATCATGTCAGCCATATTGGTTGGAAAAAATAAAATAAGTCGGTACATCAAAGTTCCTTACCAGGTGACTGAAGAGGCCAACATTGAGCACAATTTGCAGCATTGTCCAACAATGTCCAGTTTCCCAAATGTAATCAGAGCAATTGACTGCACTCATGTTGCTATAAAGGCATCAAATCAGAATTTCGCAAGCAATCATGCGTCAACTGTGAATAGCTGAGACCAGTGCACAGGTGTATTTTTATCGAGCTTTTTTTTTTTTTTTAATCATTGTTATCATTGGTATTTCAGACATAATCCCTTTTACTTCTTTCAGATTATTTGTCAAGTTTTCAACAGTGGCAATTGTGTCTTTTTGCCTTGTTCTCTGACACAACTTTCTATTCACATTCCCCAACATTCCTCTTTTTGATTTTCTTTCTGCCAATGTCAATGCTACGAGTATGAGGTATGTATGAGGTAATTTGCATTGACCATTTATGGATATTTGTGAAAGCGGAAACGGTGCGCAGGTGTGCATACGCAAGCTTTTCAGATTTTTTTGTGTGCAATTTCCTGGTTTTTGTGCACATGCACGCTTTCACTCTGGAATCTATGCAAAGTTTTATAAATGAGGCCCCAGAGCTTTAGAACCTAGTTAGTGAAATGATGAGCACAGTGGAACCACTGCAGATGGAGCTCAAGAGGAAGCATGAGAGACTGCACAGAACCTGCACATTATTCGGTTATTTCATAGTCTATGAAATCTACTTCATCAGGATTAGAATTGCTAGTTATTGGTTATGATACAGAAAGCTGTAAGAGTGTCTTTAGGAGTTATATAAAATTATGGATCTTTAAAATGTTGTTTGGAGTGAGTATATAAAGATTTGGGTGTATATTTACACAAAGCATTTTGGATAAGATTGTACTTTCATTATTTGTTAGCTACATTACCACCATATCTGTAAAATTAAACAAGCATTCAACATCCTCACATCTCACCTGATCAACTACATTTGTGGTAAAGATTCATTGTAGACAACTAAATGAATAATACAAATATTACTTTCAGAAATTAACTGAAAGAGAAACTTGGTGTAAATTAGTTTTTTTTCCCAGTTACCATATATTTAATAGTGAATTAGAGCTAATTAAATTTCCCAGAGTGAACATATTACTCATAATAATAATAATGCCTAGTGCATTACAGAATTACACAATTTAGGCACAGCTATATGCGACTTAGAGCTCTCCTTTTCCTACTGTAGTAGTATTTTCTTTCTTCTTGTGAAACACTATTCCATCTGGTTGCTTTCTCCATTTCACAATGATGTTTTCCGCCATTCCATGATTCTTCACTTTCTGCTTGATCTGAATAATAGAATAAGACTTTAATTAGTAAATAATGCAGGATAGAGACACTAACCTCCTGTGAAACCTGTAAGTGTAAATGGTGTCTTGATTTCCTAATGAGCTGATTTAAATTTCTAAGAGCCATTCTTTTGGGACTATGTGCCGAGTTGGTCCCATGGAAAGACCAACATTCAATACTGGTCTTAACAACCCCAGCTATCCTTAAGCTCCATCAAATCAGTCATATTGGTTGGCATAATTAAAGTGAGTACGTCAGAATTCCTTACCAGGTGAGTGAAGAGGCCAACATCAAAGCGCAATTTGCAGCAATGTCCAGTTTCCCAAATGTAATCAGAGCAATTGACTGCACTCATATTGCTATAAGCGCACCAAATCAGAATTTCACAAACAATCAAATGCAATTTAATTCTATAAAAATACAAGTCAATCTTTCCCCCAAACCCACATACGACAGAGGAGAGATAGTGCAATGACTGCACATTCAGACTGCATCATTGGCCTGCTTAAAATTTGATGGCTTTGTCTGGATGAGTCAAGTGGGAGACTGCTATACCAACCAGAAACAATCTGCTAGATTGTGAGTGCATGTACTGTATTGCACAATATGGCACAGCAGAATGGGTTCCTCTTCTCATCTCCCCTAACCAGCAACCCGAGTCTCTACCCACCAGACAAGTGTAATATTCATACTGTGTGAGGGCATCATGCATCGACTGTGAATAACTGAGACCAGTGCAAAGGTGTATTTTTATTGAGCTTTTTAAAATATATCATTGGTATTTCAAACATAATCCCTTTTATTTCTTTTATTTTATTTATCAAGTTTTCAATAGTGGTAACTGTGTCTTTTTGTCTTAACCTCCTGTGAAACCAATAAGTGTAAGTGGGGTCTTGAGGATGATGAGACCCACCTGCTCCAAGATGGTCATCTTTACTGCAGGATCATTCACATCCTGATTGGCTTGAACCTTCAACCTTACAATTTGCTCTTTTCCTGTGATTGCTGGATATAAAAATGCAAAGACATACAAACACAATTAAACTGACATTCTAAAAGCAGTTTAAATTTGTCAAAAGTGCTGAATAAAAGTAACTCACCAGAGTAACAAAAGAAAGGCTTTAGGTCTAAGCATGGTGCATCAAAAGCCTGACTGTTATTTAAATAACCACAACTCTCATTCCCCAGGGCATTATCAGGTTCTCCAGGCATCCAGCTGATGGTAGAGAAGTTGGTTTGGTCTACCCACTTCCAGGAGTCTCTGAACAGACCAAACCAAGTCCATCCAGAGATCAGTCCTTCTATAACCAAGTTTTCATTTGTGTCTCTCGCACTGGCCAGGTCTGTGTGATACTGTCTACAGTAAACTTGAGCTTCATGCCAGGTCATACTATTAGAGATGTAAATGTACCTCTGATTGCCAGTTTCACTGTCTGTGACAATTGAAAAAAAAAAAAGATTTTACAATTTGAATATTCATGATATGTTAATGTAGCCAAAAAGTGAAAGTTACACAGGTTACAACAGAAAAACACCACAAGGATGTTTCACAGAAATAATCACAAGCGAAAATAGAGAAAAAAAAAACACTGCACACATTTGGGCCTAGGTAGACTGAGCCAGTAAACCATTTCTCAAATGCCAGAGTTGTTTTTGTCTGATAACTCAAATGTGTTCTAATATTTTTCTGTTTAATATATTTGGCACTTGAGAGCACCCTTAAGTTCAGTGAGCACAGTAAAACACACCACTTAGAATTTTTCTTACAAGACAACATTCTCTATTGACAAAAAAATGAAAGTGAGTAATATGTACTTAGCTTCTCACCATCAAAGCACACAAAGGGGTATGCGAGTCTACATGACACATCCCACCAACCCCCCACACTGACCACTCCACACTCTTCATGTCCGTAATTGTTGTTAGGCTCTTCTGCATGCCAATTGGTCATACTTCCAAGTGCCTCATTGCCAAGGGACCAACGCCAGCTGTTGAGGTCATTGTACAGTCCAATCCAAGCGCTGGAACTGAATTGCTGTCTCTGTGCTTCATTCTGAAGTCGGACCATGTCCTCATCACTTTTCATGATAGCCAGGTCAGTGTGCATGGCCTGGCAGTAAGCCTGAGCATCACTCCAATTTCTCTCTTGCTGGATCAGATAGTACTTATGAGGAACTGACAGGATCAGGGGGATGACTCCTGTAGAGGAGAGTTTTAAATAACTTCCTTATTTAATTTTAGCTGTTTAGTATGAAAGATATTTTTCTTATTTTTTCTTGCGTGCAAAACATTAAATTTTTTATTGATGTTTATAAAAACACCTCCTTAAATGTAATAATTCTGAAACAATAGTGATAGGATGTTTGTTTATGTATTGTCTGTGCATGTGCAGTGCTAGAGGAGTATGTGATTACACAGTGGAAGCTGTTCTCCTTGTAATTAAACAGTTAAGTAAAGATTTTCAACAAAATATAATTAGCAACTTACCAGCTGACTAACTAGCACAGGTGCAGTGAACTCACATGCACACACAGAAGCAAGTGCACAGCACTGAGGAGACTGTATGTAAATGAAATGAATGGATTCCTTATTTTCGATAAGCCCACCAGACAATTTTGATTTCAATGACTTAACAGTAGCAACAATACCTGGCCCAATTGGATCCGGAGATTCAAAAGATTCCATATTGCTGCAGGCCTTACCAAGAGTATCAAGTAATCTTATGAGTTTACACGATGGGTGATAAATTCAATGACATATTAAGGATCTTACCAATATCAGACAAAAACAGGATAATTTATACCAAAGATAAAGTGACATTTGAGAAACATTTAATATGCAAACATAGCATCATTTATGAAAGGGCTATAATATATATATATATATATATATATATATATATATATATATATACACTGCCCTCCAAAAGTTTGGAAACGCCTGAACAAAATAGGGTTTTTGGGCAATATCAGCATAAATCCTCTTTAGTTAGTGACCATTTTGCATTGATAATAAGGGACAACACAAACTATGAAAACATATTTTATTAAATAAAAAGTTTATGAACA
>CM040986.1:32260-50942 GCA_022985145.1 Pangasius djambal | reverse complement strand
TTGGAGTAATATATCAAGTCAATGTTTGAATAAACTGACTGCTCGGATGCCTAGTGTTGTCCCTTATTATCAATGCAAAATGGTCACTAACTAAAGAGGATTTATGCTGATATTGCCCAAAAACCCTATTTTGTTCAGGCGTTTCCAAACTTTTGGAGGGCAGTGTATATATATATATATATATATATATATATATAATGTTGTCAAGAACCAAGAGATCCAGCTGAAGCATTTATCACTGCAGTTCATAAATTAACAGAGCAATATCAGTATGGGCCTATTCAGGAGGAAATGATCAGAGACAGGCTGGTAGTAGGCATAAGGGATCATGCATTTTTCAGAGAAGCTACAATTAGATCTGGAGCTAACTTCCAGCAACACAATCAACAAAACAGAACAGAGTGAAGAAGCAATAGCCAGAGATAAGAGAGACCATCACAGCTACAAAAAGATGCAATGAGGTTCTCCAAAAACCAATGAGTTCTCAGACCACGCATAAAGAACCTGTGTGAACCATGGCCATATGTTAGTGCTGCTGACATATGGCCCAACCCAGACAAGATAAAAGCTAAGCTACAGTGCTTCTACTACAAGATTATATGTGTCCCTGATAAAAAAATATATATATATATATAAGAAAATCTGGTGAAAATCTCCAAAAGAGAATGAACTGACACTCCAGAATGATATAAGGGATAATGTAAATGAGGTTATTCAACAGCCACCACCCACTGATGAAATGCTCAAATAAATAGGCTCAAGAAGAGGATGAGGATTGTAGACTGGGGTCATCTCTTATATGCATGGGGTGGGAAAGACAAAAGTCTTCCCCACACCTCAAACAGGACTGGCAACACAGACATGATCTGCTGATGGTGAGATAGGCTTCTAATGGAGAGTAAGAGAATTGTGATTCCAGATGAAATCCTGGAGAAAATACACCAGGGCCACTGGGAGATTGCCAAGTGTTTAGCTAGAACTTGAGAGCCAGTATGATGACCAGGACTGACCAAGCAGATCAAAGTCAAGGTGAACAGCTGTGAGGCTTGTGTTAAAGAGAGGCACAATGCTTTGCTATGGACTATGGTTTCACACATGTGACCAATAGCCCCCATTATTCTCAAAGTAATGGGATGGCAGAGTGGGCTGTGAGGACAGTGAAGACCATGTTGGTAAAGGTGTCCTGTATCAAAAAGTAAGACTATCAGTTTATTAGGATGAAGACTGAAAACATTTTTTTCATGTTGTAGGCTGCTGTCTCTCTCTCTCTCTCTCTCCCCCTCAATACACACACACACACACACACACACACACACACACACACACACACACACTTATTTTCTCTCACCTATGAGGAGTATGAACAGACGCTGCTCCATCACTGATGTGTTTTCGGGAAACTCACTAAGAAATAAGAAATGTAATTAAAATACTTCAGTGACTTCAGTAAAACTGATAACTGCAGGTACCACATCACTTCATATGATTATATTTGAAGTTAAACTTGAATCAATTCAGTTTTTATTTACTACCACAACATATTAAAAGTTCAAGAATAACATAAATTAGCCTACATTTACATTTACGGCATTTGGCAGACGCCCTTATCCAGAGCGACTTACAATAGTGCTTTGAAGTCTATCAAAAATACATTCTGATATTGGCTCACTAGGTCACAAACTAGGAATACCATCAGCCCAAAACTCTGTTCAGAGGGTTTTTCTTTTTTTCTTTTTTTTTGGTGTGTGTGTGTAAGTGCTAACTTAAGTACTTAACTACAAGAGGAAGCTGTGGGTACCCAAGCACCTGCCCCTTTGCCCCTCGATATCTATAGTGCCCTTTTATCACTGATCTGTCCTCATTATTGCCCTGCCCTTCCGGAGATCTGTCTGAGTACTGACATCTGCTGCTAGTTTCTGGTCTCGTTACCAGAGTGTATATAAGCCACCTCTTCTCAGCTTTTCTTTGTGAGGCCTTGCATCACCGTGTGCCCCGCCCTGCTCCTGGTTTCACCCTGTATGGTTTTGTTGTATACTGCTACTGGTATACAATTAACTCTTGTACTGCTCCATTAACTCTTAATTTAGCTTAGCTTAGCATTATCATTCCCTTATGCCACATTTGTGTTCTGTCTTTTTTGTCTGGTATTTTTGCCTGTTTATTTTTAAAAATCCTCTGTACTAGTGTCTATAACTGTCTGGGTCATTACACCTTTTTGAAAAGGTTCTGTTCAGTGCTATACAACAGAGCAGTATTGTCATATGTCCTGCAGAGAGAGATCCATCCATTACTAATACAAAAGAGATTACATTGTGTGTGTGTATTTCCTGTTCTTTTTGTATAGCATGTTTTTATTGTTTTTTTTTGTAAACATATTAAACATATAGACATTGCCATCAAGAAGCTGCATTAAACATGAGACACTTTTTGCTGCCAATATTGCTCCTACACTACACAATAGTTTACAGTCCATTGTACAGTAGCTGTCCTGCACAGCACTGTTATGTTGTCTTGGGTGTTGTTCTGTGTATATTGTTTTGTGTATTTACTGTCCTTCACTCATCTCACACTGCTGTGCATTAGCACTTTATGTAGTCTTGCGTACTGTTATGTGTTGTCCCACTGCTGTGAACTCTGTTGAGCACTGCTGTGAACTCTGACTTTGCAATAATAATACTTCATAATAAAAGTATGAAAATTAATGTATGTAAAGTGGTAGAAGATAAAAATAGTGAGAATATATATCATTAAATAATGTTCTTTTCATAGGAGAAAAAAGGGGGCACAGTCACAGTTGAGAGGAATAATTCAGGGCAGGTCATCCTCTAAAAACTGAAGAAAAGAAGCCCAGATTTTATGAAATACGTGCCTTTTCTCTTTGATTATATGGGCAAATCTTTCAATTGCTAAATATGTAGGAAACTCTTTTTTACAAACTGTTAAAGAAGAACAATTTTCACTTTTCCAATAGATGGCAGTCAAGCTCTTTGAAGAATAAGCTTTTATTGCCAAGTGTGTTCACACACAGTCTGACTTGGTATGAAGCTTCCAAAACACACATACCAATAAGATGGCTGACATAGTAATACAATTTACAAATAATAATAATAAAAGAGAATATCTAACACTGTACAGTAGACACAATAGGCTTAAACGGAATAGATATATGTACAGATATAATACAGCTGTGTGCAAGGTGAAGGCAATGGCAGAAGCATTAAGGATATGTGTACAGGTAGTATAGTAAAGAATGAATTTACATATTGCACAAAAAATTGTATCCACAGAGAGGTATTACACTAAGAAGGACCTAGAAGTAGTTAACTGTTCATGAGGGAAATGGCTTGTGGGAAAAAGCTGTTCTTGTGCCTGGTTGTTCTAGTGGTCAGTGCTCTGAGGCGCCGGCTGGAGGGCAACAGTTCAAAGAGACTGAGGCCTGGGTGAGAGGTGTCTGAAATGATTTTACCTGCTGTTTCTTCACTCTGGATGAGTATAGGTCCTGAAGGGAGGGCAGGGGAGCACCAATAATCCTCTCAGCAGGACTGTCCGTTGAAGTCTTCTTATATCTGATTTGGTACCTGAACCAAACCAAACAGTAATTGAAATGCACAGAACAGACTCAATGACAGCTGAGTAGAATTGGGTCAGCAACTCTTGTGGCATGTTGAACTTTCTCAGTTGGCAGAGGAAGTACAATCTCTGTTGGGCCTTTTTCAAGATGGAGTCTATGTGGGTCTCCCACTTCAGGTCCTGTGAGATGGTAGAGCCCAAGAACCTGAAGGACTCCACGGTGGCGACAATGCTTTCCAGGATGGTAAGTGGGGGCAGTGCCAGGGGGTTCTTCCTTAAGTCCACTATCATCTGCACTGTTTTGAGGATGTTCAGCTCCAGGTTGTTTTGACTGCACCACAGCTGCTCAACCTCCCTTCTGTATGCAGACTCATCACCTTCGTGGATGAGACCAATGACTGTAGTGTCATCTGCAAACTTCAGGAGTTTAATAGAGGTGTCTGAGGAGGTGCAGTCATTAGTGTAGAGGGAGAATAGTGGTGGGGAGAGCACACATCCCTGAGGAGTGCCAGTGCTGCATATAATAGACAGCAATTTAGTAACTTCCATTTTTTCTTTCTTTTTGACAGTGTTAATGGGACAAGACCAAGGATACAAATATTAGCGTACACAGGCATCTGGTCAATAATTTTGGAAATTTTGTTATTTCTTGCCAGAATCTGTCCAGGGGTTCACATACCAAATACAATGAAATAAAGTGCCCTTTTATAGTTCATGCGAATGTCTGGGTTATTAGAATTAAACTTATTTTGCCTTTAAAGTGTTACATTGGATCTTATAAGCCATATACAGTGGCTCCAGAAAGTATTCACCCATGATTATTTCAATTTTGCCAGATTGCAACATCAAATTTAAGCATAGCAGAATGGGATTTTTTCTACTCCTTTTGAAGTGACTGTCTACAGAAATAAAATTTTATAAGATATTTAGAGGTCATCAGAATTATTTACTACTTATTATTACTTATTTTAATCATTAAAGAATGAAATATCCTCCCCCCTCAGTATGAATTGTCCTTTTGTAGAAATTACAGCTTTGAGTTGCCTTGGATGTGTCTCTATGAGTCTTTCACATTTTTATTTTGGGTTTTTCTTCCACTCCTCAAGGCAATTTTTTTTCCAACTCTGCCAAATTAGAAAACAATGGACAGCAATTTTCAGGTCATGCCACAGACTTGACTTGGCCATTCCAAAAAACAAAGACTTTACTTCAAGCTATTCCATTGTAGTTTTTCCCTGTGCTTTGGCTCATTATGCTGTTGGAACATTTATGTTTGTGCCATAAACGCAGATGTCTCGCTGAGTGGAACAGGTTCTCCTCAACAATTTGTTTATATTTGGTTTCTTCCATGTTGCTGGTGATGACAAGATTAAACACTAGTCCTAATTTAGATTTCTAAAAGAAAGGGTGGTGAATACTTATCATGTGGTTTTTAGATTTTTATTTTTTAATAATTCTGATGACCTCTAAATATCTTAATTTTATTTTTGTAGAGAGTCAGTTCTGCGATCTCGCTGGAACTGTATCTGGACTCTAAGGTCATCCAGTTTGTTGTCAGTTGACTGGACATTAGCTAACAATATGCTCGGCATTGGTGTGGAGTGTGCCCTGGCTCATACCAGGTTCCTCACATTGGCTCTTTTTTCCCTCTTCATCTTTGCCACCATCTCGGGGAGATTAAATCCATTGTTTACCTGGCTCAGACTGATCTCTAGAGGCCAGTTGACGTCGGGCTGAAAACGGGAATTATAATGGTGAGTAAAGTCTATTCCAGTATTGATTAAAGTTTGTTGGTCATATGTTATATGTCAGTGGGCTACCTCAATGATAGTGCAAAAATAAGATAAACAAGGTAAAATACACAAAGGTTGCAGCGTGAATTGTGAGCACTAACATAGGCAGCCTTCCCTAGAGGCGCCATTTTGGGGGGCACTGTGACAAAGTCTACGGAGACTATGTGGAATGGGCAGTTTACCAGTGGGTAGTGTTCAGGTTACCTTGGACTGAACATAAATGATACATGCAGAGATGAATTTCTGGATATCGGAGAGAATGTGGGGCCACCAGTACTTCCCCTAGAGAACTTGGTGTGTTTTGTGGATGCCCAGTGTCCGGTAGCAGGTGTGTGCCCAGGTGATGAGTTGGTGATGAGGGGGTTCCAGGACAGGTGGAGCTCCCATAGCCCCTAGACCTAGACCCCTAGATCTAGACCATTAACAGTGACAAGGGCCTCCAAAGGTTCGACTGGGACACCGGTCTGGGATGCTAGTTTTGCATCTAGAAAGCTGCCATTGGCACCTCAGTTGACCAAGGCTTGCAAGGGAATGGAGAGCTGGTTGAGATAATGTAGGTGGAGACATGTAGGTGGAGAAGGGGCACTGAAGAGGAGGTAGTCTGGTTCACCAGTAGCACCACATCTACTGGTGTGCCCCCTCTTTTGGCCAAAATGGGCATGTGGCAAGGAAATGGCCCAAATGACTGCAGTAGATGCACTCACCCAGTTTCTGTGTTCAGTCGCGTTCTGCAGGCGTAAGCCAAGCCTGAACCAGCTGCATAGGGGGCTCCTCTCTGCATGGAGTGAGGCTTGAGGATGCTTGGGGATGGGGTGGCCGCTCGATGGCCGAGTCGACAGGATAGCAGGAAGGCTGATGGGAAGCTGGAGAAGAGAGTGGCCAGTTGGATCTCTCCCTATGCCGTTATTGCAGGCGGTTGTCAAGTCTGACAGAGAAGGAGATAAGTGAGTCGAGGGAGTCAGACTCACCTTTAAGGGCCAATTCATCCTTAACCTGGTCATTGAGGCTACTCAGAAACACCCCCAGACTCTGCAGCTAAGATATGGAACTCCACTAAGTGTTCAGCCACACTGCAGGGCCCCTGGCGAAGGGAGAGAAGCTGTTTAGCGGCCCCCTTTCTTGGACAGGGTGGTTGAACACTCTCCTTAACTCATCGGTGAAAGAGGAGAAGGATGCACACATAGCAGTTTGCCTGTCCCAGATGGCGATGGACTACACCAAAGAATTTCCCCTTAGCAGTCCCAGGGGATAAAAGATTTTGGCCTTATCGGTAGCATAAGATAGTGGTCATTGGCCAAACACGAGGAAGCACTGGGGCAAGGACTTACATTTCCCCAAGTCGACTGTGTATAGTTCAGGGTTGGGACATGAGCTTCGCACAGCGGGTGGGCTGGATAGGTGAGGGTGAGGCTGCAGGCACAGGCTGGGTAGACCGGGGACCAGGAGACATCTGAGAGAGCTGTGCAGAGATAAGGCTTAGCAGCTGACTAATGAATGAGATCTGTCCTGACATGGTGCGTGGTGCTGGTCATGCTTTCCAAGGAGCACGTCGTGGCTAGAGACAGCCGAGTACAGGGGATCTGATTCTGCTGGGTCCATGTAAGCCAGATTGTTTTGTTATAGCCTATAAAAGGTTTGGCTCCGAAAGAAGAATATGGACTCAGGGACTAAAGGTTATTGAAGGATAATGAGAATAGAGATGTGTGGCAAAGGGGTGTGGCTAGGTGTGTCTGTTGAGGCTGGGGCTTGAACCTGGATGGCAAGGCTGGGGCTCAAACTCAGGTCAGAGGTGTGGGAGTCAGGTGCTCTATCCACGAACCATGGGGAGGGGCCAAGCAGGGCTGAGCATAGTGGAGTGCAAGCATGGGATGATGAAGAGCGGGTGTGTTTGCTGATTCGATCAAGAAGGGGAGCAGAGTGGAGCATAACGCCCAGGAACACACCCATGAACACACACAAACAGGAAGTGAGGGACAACACTTGAGACAAACATGAGAAACAAAAGGAAGGGGAGAAAATAGCTGTAACGCCTCGCCTGAGGCGGATTGTGTAGGATCCATGAGCAGAGTAAAAATAACAGCCAAATCCAAATCGCAAGGCAAAAACACAAAACAGGTAACGAGAGCAAAGTCCGAGAAAACCAGGAAGTCAATCAGCGAGAAAATATAATCCAAATCGCAAGGCAAAAAGGCAGGAATCCAAACGAGAAAAACAGGGTCATACATGAAAAGGCAAGCAAAACACAAAGGCAATGAAAAGGCTTGGTAGAGTCCCGAGAACAATACTTCGCGTCCACCTGTTGTGAACGCGCAGCTTAAATATCCAAAAAAGTCCCGGAAGTGTTTCTCGAGGGTGGCGTCAAAACTCGGGCGAGGGCTCCCTCTGGTGGGCAGGTGCTGGTGTTGACGTTACAATAGCGAAACAAAAGGGAATGGGGAAACAACAAGAGTCTACGCCCTGAACATGTATACATGTATAAATGAAGGATTTTTTTGGCTCAATGAGAGTAGAGCAATTGAATATGCAACCTTGTAGCTTGCCACCATGTTGGATTCTTGTTGTATAATAACATAATTAGTTAACAATTACCATGCCTCAACAGGATTCAGTGTCAGTTATTGCTAGAAATAACAGTAAAATAACATGTTATTTTTTGTAACAGAGAATCATAGCACAAGGGCTCAAAAAGAAAGAACAAATGAAGTGTGTGCCAGTGAGTAACATCTAGATCATGAATATTCTCAGCTTGACTGATCACATAAAAATGTCATAATAGTACAAGAAATTGAAATAAAGTACTATAGATATAATAAAGCATCACAGATATAACTCTTAGTGGGTGAAGGATTTCACCTGGATATATAAACAAGACTGGTGGGATTTACCATTTATCACTTTTTTTTTAATTAACCTCATATATTTTTCTCTCAGTTCTAGGTTTATTTTGATTTATTATTAACACTTAGGTTTTTTTTCACAAAAGGCTTGTATAAGTACAAGAAGGAAAGACATTTTAATAAATAATCATATTATTTAACTATAAATAAACTATATACTAAATAAATGAACTATAAATAAAATATTATTATATAAATTTAAGAATAACAGTATTCAATATAGAATTAGAGTAAGGTATTTCTACTTAAATTAGCATTTTCAGACATTACTGATGTTCAAGAGTGGGTACAATTTTATAGGCTAACAACATTAAACTGTTTTTAACATGAGTTATACAACATAATGGTTTTAAATGCTAAAGTAACTATTAACTATTTATGGAACAAATGATTGGAAAGCAATTAGTAAATAAGAAAGTTCACCTTAACACTATTCTGCTACTCATCTGAAAATGTCATATTATTAAGACTATTTAAGACACACAGTTCAGCCGATGGAAAATGTTTTTCTTATGTCAGGCCTAAGCTCAGCAATAGTGTTCCAGAGAACAAAAAAACATTAAATCTGTACTGAAAAATGTAAATTTAAATGAAGATATAGCTGTGGTTCTGATTCTTTTACTATAGTCAGTGTTTCTAACACCCTTGATCCAGGAGACTGTTTTTTAACCGTGATAACGTGCCAGTATAATCCTACCATACTAAAAATAAGAAATTATCATACATGCGAAGCTATATAACACATCACCTAGGAATAACTGTTTTTCAAGTATTTCAATAGTGTTCTGAAACCTACCTGAAATGTGCGGGAGGTGAACGCTGCTGTAAGTTTTTTACGTGTGTGTGTCTTTCAGAGACTTTCTGCGGTGCCTGACTAACTGAGTTGATATTTGTCCTCTTTTAGGCTTAATGACTTAATGCAAAACACCTCCTTATTTCCCTACTTTCCAAATCAGAGTGAATGGAAATCTGAGATTAGGTGTGCCACAACTGAAAAAATGCAGGACTGGAGAAATCACAGAGTAGCACCTGTAAAATTACCCGATGGAATTAGTAATTAGTAATTAGTACAGACTGCCAGAAGAGGTTCAATATGAATTTGCATAGATTTACTGAAGTGTTTTGTAATCTCGATCAAAATCATCATGTGCTAGTACAAATAGGTCAGGGTCTATGGATTCTATTTAGGCTAAAACTATGTTACTTAATACAGCAAAGAAAACAGAGTCATCACAGCTATTCTGGGAATATTATCTACATGAGCTTCAAATGAGAGACATTTACAAACACATGAGGAAAAAATTATGAACACAGCTGCACAAATGAGCTATATAATGTCAATGTCATTATCAGTTTATTTATAGAGTACAATTAAAAACAACAGCAGTTGACCAATGTGCTGAAAAATGAAAACAAACTACAAAAACAGAACATAAAACATACAACATAACACACTGTATAAAAATAACAATAAGTCAATATTAATTCGTCTTGGTCATCGCCCGGGTTAACAACGACCGCCATTGTGTCTCTGTACCCCACCACAATAGATTTGAAATGGAGTAATCAAGATGCGATTGAAGTGTAGACTTTCAGCTAAAAAACATCACACATACATTACTATAATAATCGCTGAAACACACGCTCAAATATGCATATCAAGTTTCAGAAATAAATAATTATTTTAGTGTGAAAACGTGTTTTTTGTAAATAGCCTAACAGCCAATCGATGAACTGTTATTACTGTTTCAGCCAATCACGGAATGTTGGGGGACGGGAAGGTGAGTTTACTTGCGCTAGTGAAATAGAAACTAATATTTTTGATTAAATATTTTAAAAAAAGCAAGAATGGAGTCTGAAACTACACTCGATGATTCCACCAGCACCTCCTCTCAGCCGGGGTCCATCCTCCAGACAAGCAACCCACCGGCTGATTTATCCGCACTTAATGAACTACCTGCTCAGCCCCATTTCCGCGAGTTTCCACGCACAACAAAACACGGCAAGTCCATTAAGTGGTACACAAAGTTGCCGTTTCTAGAGTAAATAACACGATAAATAACAATTAACTAATCTTAATTGTCAAATTATTTTTATACCATATTGTAAAATTATTTAATTTGAAAGTAGGCATTGAGGTCCACCCTATTTCACCAAGGTGCACTCACTTTAAAATTTCTGGCCTCGCCACTGGTGTGTACATTAGCATAGATGAGACTCTCAAGACAGTGTTTTGCTAAGTGCGGCAGCTACAGGAGGCCAGGAAAGGGAATGCAGCAATGGGGTAATTGGAAAAATTTGGGTTAAAAAGTTATACAGCTGCATTCTTGATCAGTTGCAGGGTTTGGATGACACGCAGGGGCAGATTGGCCAGGAGCGAATTGATGTGAAAAGATTGAACAAACATGGAGATACATGGCCTCCATACTAAACCTGATGCAATTACACATAAAATAAAATACACCAATGTAGGAAATGCCGAAAATGTTGTATAACATGCAGTTTGGACGTATAGTATTGTATAGTAAATATACATTAATTTCCATACTGTTAATAAGGCACACAGTATTTGCACTGAAGATAGAACATATGTCCTGATTTTTTCAGTGAATCAGCCTTAAGGTACTTCACAAAATAACTATGTTGTTTATTAGCTGCCAATTATCTATTATGTCAAGAACGATTTTGTGGTCAACCTCATCAAAGGCAGCTCAAAGAAGATGTACAAGCATGTACTTTCAGTGCTGATATTTTGCCACACATTTACGTGCCACATTTACAGAATGTGTCTGAACAGGCCAGTGCAGTACCTGTACCTACCAGCAGTCTGTCTGTAGAGTTTTAATTAGAACTTTAATTAGAACTTCACTTCCTGTTTACTTACTGGTTTGTCACTAAATATGCATACTGTTTACATGCAATTTTTGTGAAGTCTCCAATGTTATGTAAATTCTGAGATGTGCTTACCCTGATAACTATTTGTGTTTATTTGCCACTTTTGGCTTGCCATTGCCTTCTTGCTTTGATGATTATCACTGTGTTTTATAATTGCTTGGCTAACAGGGTGGAGTGCAGCATTTGGACTGTGTTTTAATAAACTTATAAATGCATCCTCATGGATCCTCACTATTCTGCTGTTTAGATGTACATCATTCAGAGTTATTACTAAGGCAATATCAGTACTACGATTAGTCTGAAAACCAAATTGACAGTTGTCCAAAAAGTTGGTGTATTGGTAAAGCACTACTTCTTCAGTAATGTTCCTTATAACAGGGAGTTTTGAAATGTGTCTGAAATTGGATAGAGGCATGTACATACAAATCAGCATTTAAATATGTATATTGAAAGATAGTAGAGAATGATGCTTGATATGTAATGTATGTAGTGGTGTAATGGTGAATTCCTTGCTGATAATCAGAAACTAATTAATGTATTTAAAATTTAGTTAATTATTTGTATTCCTAGCATGTTTATTGAGTTTTGGAGATGCTTTTCCTAATAAAACTTCACTTATAATAAAGTAACCATGCCTTAAATATGACAAATATTTATCATTACCTGTTAATATTAAAATAGATTGATTTATTTTTATAATTTTTTAAATATTTATTTATTTATTTATTTTTGTAAAATAGGTAACACCTGCTGACAAACTTCTGCTAGGAGGACGCCCTGAAAGCTGGAATTTTTGGTTGGATTGCCAGTCCAGGTTATTTCATGGCAACTGCACCATTATGGTGAGTAAATAGTGACCCCTACTGGCTGTGATCATGACCACTTAATTTCACTCAGCACATCACATTAGTGCAAACACAAAAAACTGCTCAGCTGTATCTTTTTTGTTTTTGTGTTATTACAGTTAAGATCTTTTAAAGCTCCTATTTCCATAATTCTCTGCAGTCTGCCTAATTTGAATAAAATGCATATTCCTAACCAACAGTATTAAAGGTGTAAAAATTTGTATCCCAGAATGGGTTGAGGTTTGGATTATGTTCATGATCCATGTCTAGCCTAGGGGTCAGTTTAGGATCGCCCTAAAGGTGAGGTTTAGTCTTAGGTTTAGATGTAGGTTTTAAGGCTAGGGCTAAGATTTTGGTTTTAAAATAAGGTTAAGGTTAGGTGTTAGGTTTAGGTATTGGTGAAAGTACAATGATTCCCCTATCGCAAGATTGTTGCGTGGTTGAATAGGGAACGAAGGAAAGTGCACGGGCTGGCGCTTGTTAAGCACTGCTATTGTTCCTGTAGCAAACCCCCGCTTGTGGTCTGCTATTTTTAACAAATCCAATCGAGCATAACTCAAGTTGATAGGTTTAGACATATATGGTACCATATAGGTTTATACCTGATTTAAATGTTTACGTACATTCTATTCTGCTGATGAGTCCAAAATTTTTTTTTTTAATTATATAAATATAGGTCAATCAGGGCTAATAAGGGATGACTAATGAAGGCATTTTTTAGGACACATTATCTGGGGTTCCATTCTTGACATTCCTGGCTGTGTTTGTGGTCCACTTTGAGAATTTCTTTCATCTGGGTGGAGTATTTTTGGGTTGTACTGTGCTTTCTTTTGTTGTTGGGTTAGAGATTGTTCCCTGGTTCTTTTCCTTGGCGTGGTTATATCCTTTTTGCTTGGGGACTGTGTTGATGATTTCCTGTAGGGGTTGTTGAATCTCCACCCTGACTTAGAGTGAAGATAAGGTACCTGCTTAGTATCCGTGGCTTTATTGGGGATAATTCCTTGGTTGTTTTGGAATTTGCTCCAAACTGCTGGTGGCTGAGTTGATGGGAGTTGTCTTAGTTTAAGCCGTGATTCCTGGCTCAGGTTGTTGTGATGGTATTTGGTCAAGAATTTATCCATCGTTGGGTATTGTATTGATGGGGATTGTCTTAGGTTAAGCTGTGAACTCTGACTTGGGTTTTTTTTTATGGTATTTGGTCAAGAGTTTATCTGTGGTTGGGCCTTGTTTAGGAGTTAAGAATTCTATTTGAAAGGTTCCTCCTGGAGTACCATATATGTCTAATTGGGGATGGGTATATTGCTGTTCCTGGTTGATCCATCCCATTTGGGTATGTTTGGAGTGTGAAATGGGGTTCTGTTCTGGATATAACTCTAGACTGTAGATTGATCCAAAGTCAGGGTTTTTTCAAGGGGAGGACCAATTAGGGGTTCTGGTATAGTTGCTGAGTTGGGGTGGGACTCTGTTTTAATTGGATTGTCTAACTCTAGTATGCACCTTACTTTTTTCGCTACATTGTTGATTGTGTCTTGCTGTATTCTTTTTAGGTTTTTTCTGGACCATTTGACTGCAACATCCCAGGCTTCCATCCAGTGGGTTGGGTTTGCCTCTCTGATGTCATTCTCTATATTTGCAATTGATTCTTTGTAGTGGGTATTTACAGTAGAATTTGTAAGCTATTGTATAACCACTTGTGAGCATTGGCAAACACCATTAGTTCAGTTGTGAGTGTAGGAGTAGCCAGTTTGATCATGGTTTCCAGTCTAGATGCTGTTTTTTTGAGGCTAGGTGGACCTTGGGTATTTTCTGTTGTTAACTCTGTGTTTTTCAGGTGGTGTTGGGCTCTTATGTATTGGTAGTAAATCTGGATCAGTCTCCAAAAGTCCTCGTCTGTTGCCATTTTAAATTCTGTAAAGATAAGAAGGATGTGTAATGATATATTTGAATTACAGCAGAATAAAGAATGCACCACTTAACTAAGTAGAACATTCTGCATGCCTGTCTGGGCTTGCTTCTGCTCACCTATCCTTCCTTCTTACTATCCTTTTTTAGGGGGTAAAAGACTGAACAGGTGTGAATGAAGTACACAGTAAGTGCTAGTATTCCATTTGTTTTATTTTTGTTGTTTATTTGTTATTTTGAACAATTAGAGGCTGTTATGTTAGGGTTAGTTTGTCCAAGTGTGTGTTTCGTTGGAGATAAGATTGTTTTTTTTTTGGGGGGGTAAGATTAAGATTCTATTTCATTACCATTTCTGTGTTCTACTGAATGATTTTAATAAGGAACAATCTTTCAAAATTGGAAGAGCCATCCTTATTTATTTATTTATTTATTCATTCATTCATTCATTCATTCATTCATTCATTCATTCATTCTTTGTTTGCCCATCCATCCTTAACACTATCACCCAGATGAGTGGGAAGTTGGATAGGTATGTTCAGCCTACCAACCATTAAGACTACTTTAGGTCACATAGCGTGCTAGGTCTGAAGGCTCTGGCTGGGTTAGGTATTGGTAAAAGTATGATTTCCCCTGTCGCAAGATTATTGCGTGGTTGAATAGGGAATGAAGGAAATTGCACAGGCCGGTGCTTGTTAAGCATTGCCATTGTTCCTGTAGCAAACCCCCGCTTGGGGCCTGCTGTTTTTAACAAATCCGATTGAGTATAACTCGATCTGGCTTTAACGTGGTAGGTTTGGAGCTGATTTAAATGTTTAAGTACATTCTATTCTACTGAAGAGTCAAAAAAATTTTTTTACATATGTATTGTAACGGTCACCGTCTGTCACAGTTATGATCATGTTATGTTCATCCTAGCCACTAGTGGGACCTATGTAGATCACCCCGTATTGAATAAAAACAGGAAGTAGTAGAGTAAGTGCTAGGTTCTGTTTGGAGCTGCCTCATGGTTGCTCTGCATCCTAAGCCTGTTTGAGAAACCTTTGTTTCCAGCTCAAACCTCAAGGCTCAAATCTCTTGATCGAGTATTGGGGCTGCTTCTTTGTGTTTGTGGGAAAGTGCCTTGCTGTGTTGCTGAAGAAATTCCATCTGGGTATTTGGAGTGAGGCTTTCATACATCCAAGTTTGGGACTTTGTCATCAGCCTGCATAATGCGGCCCATCTATAGATAGGACGGGTTAACACCGCAAGGTTTCCTGAGTCACCCAAGCAGAGCCTGCGACTAGGTCCACCCAGCTAAGATCTGTCTATCTATCTTAACCAAGCCTCTCTTCGTTAACACCACAAGGTATCTGAGTTGCTTGGCAAGGCCCTATCTAGCTAAACCAGGGGTCTAGAGGTAGGTCCCGTACAATACGTCACCTCCAGATGACCTTGGCTGGGTATCAATCCAGCGGATGACTTCCCTACCTGTTCAATCTCACAAAGAGCTGGAACTCTTCGGGAAGCCATCAGGCTTCTACTGGATTGGGTCCCCAGGGGCTAAGCAAACGCCAGTGGATTCTTTCCTTATTTTACCCAAAAAGCTGTTGCTTAGGGAATAAACTCTGGAAAGAGATCAGGTTTCTACTGGCATAGCCGCCCCCCAAAAAATGGAGTGCAAGAAGCCAAGCTGAATCAAGTCATTAATACGGAATGGTGTCCTGGATAGGGTGAATTCTAAAATTTCACGTTTAAAGTCATTATGAAAAAGGACCAAGATCCTTTTTTCCGCATATAAAAGGTGCAGCGAATATGAATGAGAGCTGCGAATAATAATTAATTTTACACCTATCCTTAGTGGAATTCAATCTGATCTTCACCTGTGTCTTCACACAGACCCAAGCACAAGACCAGGAAATATGTCCCATGTTGGAGGCCCGGATTAGTTAGGCTCCATTT
The DNA here is from genome assembly GCA_022985145.1 of Pangasius djambal. Classification (NCBI taxonomy): domain Eukaryota; kingdom Metazoa; phylum Chordata; class Actinopteri; order Siluriformes; family Pangasiidae; genus Pangasius; species Pangasius djambal. The sequence goes on along the minus strand of CM040986.1, from coordinate 35,102 downwards.
TTTTTCTTTTTTCAAATAAATGGGATTCAATGGGATTGGGGTCAGGGTAAAGTTTAAGGGTAGGGTTAAGGTGCAGTTTAGGGTTTGGGGTGGAGTTAAATTGAGGGTTGGGTTCAGGTTAGGGTTAGAATTAGGGTTAGGGTTGGGTTTTTTCTGAGTCAAATGTGGGGTAAGGGTTAGGGTTTGGGTCAGGTATTGGTTGAAGTACAATGATTCCCCCCATCGCAAGATTATTGCATGGTTGAATAGGGAACCAAGGAAAGTGCACGGGCTAGTGCTTGTTAAGCATTGGATTGCCAGTCCAGGTTATTACATGGCCAGCTCTGCACCATTATGGTGAGTAAATAGTGACACCTACTGGCTAAGATCATGACCGGCTAATTTCACTTGGCGAGCTAAATGCTTGCAAACATAAACTGTTAGGGTCTTTTTTTGTTTTTGAGGTATTGAAGATAAGATATTAAAAGACCCTACTCCCACAATGCTCTGCAGTTTGCCTAATTTGAACAATGCATGTTCTTGTCCAATTGTATTATAGGTGTTTAAATTTGTGTTCCAGAATGGATTGAGGGTAGGATTATGGTCATGATCCACCCGTATTCTAGGATAAAGTTTAGGATGACAGTTAAGGTAAGGGTTAGGTTTAGGCCTAGGGTTAGGTCTAAAAACTAGGATTAAGTTTTTGGGGGGAAAATAAGGTCAGGGTTAGGATTAGGTGTTAGGGTTAGATTTAAGGCCAAAATACTAGGGTTGTGGGTTTTTAAAATTTATTTATTTATTTATTTATTTACTTACTTATTGATATTTTAGGCTTAGGGATAGGGTTCTGGACATCGGTCTAAGTTGTAAGGGTAGGGTTAAGTGGTAGGGTTAGGAGTAAGGCTAAGATACTAGGGTGGAGGTTAGGTTTAGGTTTAAGGCTGATATTAGGGTTAAGGTTAGGGTTAGGAGTTAGGTTTAAGGGTTAAGGTTAGGGTTACGTGTTAGGTTTTGGTGTAAGGCTGATATCAGAGTTAGGGTTAGGTGTTAGGTTTAGGTTTAAGGCTGATATCAGGGCTAAGGGTAGGGTTAGGTGTTAGGTTTAAGGCTGATATTAGGGCTAAGGTTAGGGTTAGGTGTTAGGTTTAGGTGTAAGGCTGATATTAGGGTTAATATCCTATGAGCCCAGTAAAGCCTCTATAAACCCTATAAAGCCTCTACACACCCAATAAAGCCACTACACACCCAATAAAGCCTCTACACACCCTATAAAGACTGTATAAAGCCTCTATTAACCCTATAAAGCCTCTATTAACCCTATAAAGCCTCTACACACCCAATAAAGCCTCTACACACCCTATAAAGCAGTTACATGCAGTTAGAAGTAAGCTTTCTGATTACATAATAACTCTGGATGGCCTTTCTGTTTCATCATCTGCAGCAGTAAAAGACCTTGGTGTGATCATCGACTCTAGTCTTTCTTTTGAAGCTCATAATATCTCTAGGATTGCTTTCTTTCATCTCAGCTTTTGTTACCTCTAGGTTGGATTATTGTAATGCCTTACTGTCTGGATGTTCCAGTAGATGCATAAACAAGCTCCAGTTAGTCCAGAATGCAGCAGGAAGAATCCTTACTAGAACCAGAAGATATGACCACATCACCTCTATCTTATCCACACTGCATTGGCTCCCAATCAAATTTTGTATTGATTATAAAATACTACTATTGACCTATAAAGCACTAAATGGTCTCGCGCCACAGTACCTGAGCGAACTTTTGGTCTTTTATGATCCGCCACGCCTACTTAGATCAAAAGGTGCAGGCTCTTTATTGATACCTCGAATAGTGCGTGCTACAGATGGGGGTATAGCTTTCTCTTACAAAGCCCCACAGTTATGGAACAGCCTTCCACTTAGTGTTCGGAGCTCAGACACAGTCTCAGTGTTTAAGTCTAGGCTGAAAACATATTTGTTTAGTCAAGACTTTTGGGATAAATTCACAGTGATAAATTCAAATATTTATAATATATTTTTTGTTAATCCATTTATTTCTGTAAAGCTGCTTTGTGACAATGTCCATTGTTAAAAGCGTTATACAAATAAAACTGAATTTGAATTTGAATTAAAGCCTGTATAAAGCCTCTATTAACCCTATAAAGCCTCTACACACCCTATAAAACCTCTACACACCCTGTCAAACCTCTACACACCCTATCAAGCCTCTACACACCCTATCAAGCCTCTACACACTGTATAAAGTCTCTACACACCCTGAAAAGCCTCTACACACCCTATCAAGCCTCTACACACCCGATCAAGCCTCTACACACCCGATCAAGCCTCTACACACCCGATCAAACCTCTAAACACCTCTACACACCCTGACAAGCCTCTACACACCCTGACAAGCCTCTACAAACCCTGACAAGCCTCCATACACCCTATCAAACCTCTACACACCTCTACCCAACCTATCAAAAGTGTACACACCCTATCAAACCTCTACACACCTCAAAATATTCCTATCAAACCTCTACACACCCTATCAAGACTCTACACACCGGACCAAGCCTCTACACAACGGATCTAGCCTCTAAACACCCTATCAAGCCTCTACACACCCTATCAAAACTCTACACACCCTATCAAGACTCTACACACCGGACCAAGCCTCTACACACCCTATCAAGCCTCTACACACAGCCTCTAGTTTGATAGGGTCTGTAGAGGCTTGACAGGGTCTGTAGAGGTGTGTAGAGGGTTGACAGGGTGTGTAGAGGCTTGACAGGGTGTGTAGAGGTGTGTAGAGGTTTGATAGGGTGTGTAGAGGTGTGTAGAGGTTTGAGAGGGTGTGTAGAGGTTT
>CM040986.1:3321-17661 GCA_022985145.1 Pangasius djambal | reverse complement strand
TTTTCCAATCATAATTATAAATAGGAAATGGCCAGCGTACAGTGGATCTGCGAGTTATTCTCCTACCAACTGAATGTGTCTTTGCTGTGTGCTGCCTTACTTTACAACTGTCTGCTTTCTGTAAGTATAATCTACAAACACGACACAGTATATGATCTGATGTACAGCTGGTCTGTGTACTTTTTGCCATTCTATTGTCATATCAGTAGTAGAAATACTAATAAAAAACATGAATTGTTTTTTTTGTTTGTTCTTATTTGTTTTTATTATCCGAAATGGCAGAAACAAAATTTAAAAGCGATTTGTTTTGTTCCTTCTTTGTAAATCAAAAAATGAAGTTGTAAATGAATTTTAAAAAAAAACATTTTTTTTAACTGTTGTGGTTGCTGATGGGCTCTACATCATTAGGCTTTCAATATGCCTTCTTAGTTAGCTTTAGGTACAGCTTTGGAAGTGTAACTCAAAATAAACTAATGGACATTTCAGGAAGTGAATTGTCCTTAACAAAATCACTGGAGATATTGCCTCAACATATCTGCAATGCAGAGACGATTTAAACCACATGAAAAAAATCTCCTGATATTCCTTAAAGAAAGCCTTTTTCCTCATCACAATCATGCGGCAGAAATTTTATTGGCTATTATTAACTGGAAAATATAATAAATCACAATGAAAATAAGCCTTAAAATACAGCCAAAATAGCTGGTAAACACAGTGTGCAGTGAAAAAAAAAAATGTTCATTTTCAACGTAATTCTTTTACAAATTGCTTTACTATCCAACATCCCTCATGAACTTGCTTTCTGACCATTGCAGGAGAGTAAAGCAAACTCAAATCACTTTCCAATACTACTTACTATAAAATAAAATGTGAGATTTAAAGCTTTCTTTTGCTTTTTTTTTTTTTTTTTGTCTTTTGAGAGGAACGGAAAAAAGCAGAAGTGCAGTCTGACTATTTTTTGGACTCAATTTTTGGTGGTATCCCTCATAAATATAGTTAACTCATGTTAACTATTCACTGATTTAATAATGTGTCCCAAAAGTCTCCGTACATAGGGGACTATGTAAGCCATCACCACATCGGGTGTGGCTTCTTCACTGAATGTTATGAATGAACTCATAAATTTAGATAGAAAATGTCAGGTTTAGTAGTGTTTATTTCTTCACGTTCAGTTAAGTGTTCCCAGTTCCCTCTCAGCCCCATTTTCAATAACCCCATTCCTGACTAGGCTGCAGACATGTGCCTCAAACCCATCTCTGTTGTCACCTCTCACAGACCCAGAAGCTCTCGTCCACAAACCAGAGGCCAAACTACCAGTAACCTCATCTACCCTCCTCTGTTGTCTCAGTCTCAAACAGCGGTGGTAGGTGGGCTCTGGAATTTCCAGTCTGCTGCAAAGAAAACTGATCTCAGCTTTAGCTTCCCATCACTCTCTTGACTTTCTGGCACTAACTGAGACCAGTGTCTCTCCACAGAACTCAGCTACACCGGCTGCCTTATCCTCTGCTTATGCTTTCTCTCACACTCCACAAAAAGCTGGCAGGGGTGGTGATACAGGTTTGTGGTTGTCTCTGAGATGGTGCTTCACACCTCTCTCCCTTTCTCATCTCAACATCTCTTCCTTTGAATTCCATGCAGTTACAGTAACCTCACTGATCAACCTTCTATTCATTGTCATCTACCACCATCCTGGTCCCCTATGAGACTTTCTTGAAGAAATGGACATGCTCCTCAGACATTCCCTACCGACAGCACCCCTCTTACTGTCCTAGGAGATGTCAACCTCCCCTCTGACTAGCTCCAGTCCTCTTACGTTCTCCCTCTTCTGCATTCCTTCTCCTTGATATTCAACAGCTGCCCTCCCACACACACGGGAGGAAACGCCCTGGACCTGGTCTTCAGCCGCCCCTCTCCAGCTACAGACATCAATGCTATCCACATCTCCGATCATCACTTGGTATCCTTCAACCATCACCCTCCCTATCCTGCCTAAAACCAACTATCAGTACTTCTGTCCCACTCATTGAAACCTCCACTCTATCTCCCCTTCCTCCATAGCTTTCTGCACCCTATCATCACTTCCAGACCCTAACTCCTTTTCCTCCCTACCATTGGAGTTAGTCACAGACACTTTCCTCTCCTCACTTTCCTCATCCATGGACCTCCTATGCCTTCTACCTTCTAAACCCAGGAAGATTTCTTGCCCTGTTCCTTGGCTATTGGATGTGTTATGCAGCAATTGTAGAGAATTAAGAACAGCAGAGAGAAAGGGGAAGAAATCACAACTCAACACAGATCTTGTCCTTTACCGCCCTCTCCTGTCCAAACTTCTGCACAAGGTCCTTGCAAACTCCACAAGATCTTTACTTCACTATTCAACCCACTGGCTCCTCCTCCTGACTTTGCCACCTTTTATGATGGAAAGATTGCTGCTAGATCAACCAAAATGTCATAAGTTCTAATCCTCCTCGACCTTTCAGCAGCATTTGACACAGTGAACCACAAGACTCTCTTGTCCATCCTCATGAGTCTTGGAATTTGTGGTGCAGCATGGCAAAGGTTTGCTTCCTACCTGGAAGGTCGGTCATATCAAGTGACATGGAGGGGATTCACATCTGCTCCCCGCAGACTCTCCATTTGTTACGGGTCTTGGCGCTAGGATGTATAATAGCGTTGTGCAGGGCCCGCTTGTCTAAGAGGACAATATATGGGGTGGAGTGGAACCAAGTGTAGAGACAGACCACAAAATGGCTCCGCCTAAAATGTGAAAGCCTCAATCGGGGCACAAACCAATTAGGCTGTGTGCACTGATCCATAGTGCTAACCACTGAGCTAACTCCCCAGTAGGGCTGACTGTCATAGTGCTTGTGTGATACTGTGAAGGGCACAGGCTTGGGAAACTCAGAGCCTACGGCCCAACACAAAAGCACTGCAGTGTGGCTGCGGATTTGCCTGAGAAGGCACCTGCAGCGTTACATTACCCCTCCTCTAGGAATGGCTCTCAAATGTTCCCATACCAGCTGCCTGGTTCCTGCGGAAGTCTCTGATGAGCTCTTGGTCCAGGATGTGCCGAGCTGGGACCCAAGAGCATTCCTCTGGACCGTAACCCTCCCAGTCCACCAAGTACTGGGTGCCACCACGATGGCGGCATGAGTCCAGGATACGCCTCACAGTAAAGGCTGGGACACCATCAAGAATACAAGGAGGAGGCGGGGTCAGGTGGGTGGAAGTCATCAGAGGGCTGCAAAGAAATGGCTTTAGTCGCATGGAAGGTGGGGTTGATTCCCATAGTGCTCATCTTAAATGGTCCAACATACCGCAGGGCCAATTTCTTGGAATCTAGCCACAATCTAGCCACAAGGTCCCTGGTCGCCAGCCATACCTGCTGACCTGGACAGAAGGTTGGATTGGCGCCTTCTCCGATTGGCACTGCGGGTACTTCTCTGGGCAGCAGCTTGCAGAGATAATTTGGCTCTCAAACGGTGACATACCTAGTGAGGAGTGCCAGAGGGTGCTCTGCCCACATCAGGTGTTCCAGCCACGATTAAGGATTGGAGGAAGCCAGGCACCTGAGGGAGTGCTCCAAATCCTGGTTGACTCTTTCAGTTTGGCGATTGGATTCAGGATGGAAACCCAAGAATAAACTAACCGTAGCCCCCAAAAGATGGCAGAAGGCTTTCCAGAATTGACTGTTAAACTGTGGTCCCCAGTTAGAGTTTTCCTGGAGGGCCACCACCCTGGTCTGGCTCCTGATGGAGAGCTGTGCGGAAGGCTTCCTCCAGGCCCCAGCACAAGGGAGCCACTATTCGGGGAGGGGAAATTATAGACTCGTAGGTGGGTTCCCGTGATGGTACATCCCATTGCCTAGAGAGAGCATCTGGCTTAAGATTTTTGGAGTCTGTCTTACAAGACAAGGCAAAGGTAAAGCATGTAAAGGACAAAGACCACCTGGCCTGCCGGGGGTTCAGGCACTTGGCCTCCTGAATGCAGGCCAGATTCTTGTGCTTTGTCCAAATAAGGAACTGGTGCTTGGCGCTCTCCAGCCAGTGCCTACACTCCTGCAATGCCAATTTCACAGCCAGGAGTTCACGTTTCACAACTTCATAATTCCTCTCTAGCAGGTACAGATGGTGGGAGAAGTATGCACACGGGTGTATTTTCTGGTCTGGCCCTGAACTCTGGGAGAGGATGGTGCCCACTCCTATATCTGAGGCATCGATTTCTACTATGAACTGAGCCACAGGATCAGGCATACACAGCACAGGAGCTGTTGTCAATCTCTCCTTCAGGGTTTCAAAGGCTTGCTGTGCCTCCCTTGTCCACTTAAACCTGACCGGGGTCTTCTTGGTCAGTGCACTAAGGAGGGCCACTAGGGTGCTAAAGTTATGAAGTGTCAGAAGAAAATTGCAAACCCCAGGAAGCGCTGTACCAGCCAGACTGAGGTGGGTTGTAGCCAATGTGTGACTGCTTTTACCTTGTCCAGGTCCATACTAAGTCTCCTTTGGTTCACAAGCCCAAGAAGGAGACTGTGGTAACATGAAATTGTGACTTCTCAAGTTTGACATAAAGAAGGTTCTGCAGGAGGAGCTCAAGGACCTGGCGCACATGAACAATATGTTCCTCCAGTGAGCTGCTAAAAATCAAAATGTCATCTAAATAGATGAAGGTGTAGTGGTTCAGGGTCTCCCGGAGGACCTCGTTAATGAACCGCTGGAAGAATATGAGTATTTGGGATGCCAAAAGGCATCACCAAATACTCATTGTGCCCAGACGGCATGATGAACGCAGTCCTCCACTCTTCCCCTGCCCTGATGCGGATCAGATTGTAGACACTACGTAGATACAGTTTTGAAGAAATGTTCGCCCGCTGCAGGCACTCAAATGCAGAATTCATCAAGGGCAGTGGGTACCTATCTTTCTGAGTCATGGCATTAAGGCCATGGTAGTCAATGCAAGGCCACAGATCCCCTTCTTTCTTCTTGACAAAAAAGAACCCCGTCCCCGCAGGCGAGGTGGATGGGCGAATGAATCCCAAAGACAAAGCCTCTTTTATATAGGTTTCCATGGCCTGGTGTTCTGGGGGTGACAGGGAGAATAATTTGCCCCTTGGCGGGGTGGCTTCTGGGAACAGGTTGATCGCACAATCAAAGGACCTATGGAGTGGCAGCATCTAGGCCTTTCGTTTAGAAAAGGCCTCTTGGAGGTCCCAATAATCTTGGGGCATGCTGGATAAATCGACAGGTTCCAATGTAGTTGGAGAGTGATTGTTCCTTTGAGGCAGCTCTGGGAACATCTAGAACCCCAAACAGAAATGGAGCTGGTAATCCAGTCAGTGCAAGGATTATGTACTTGAAGCCAAGGGAACCCGAGCACTAGGTGCAGCTCAGGAACCCGGGTCATATAGAAAGTCAAGTGTTCTGTGTGGTGGCCAAACTGAAGTATGATGGGTGACGTTTGGGTGGTTATGGGTCCTGATCCTAATGGTCATCCATCAAGAGCGGAGGCTGGTATGGGATGGGGGATTGTGTCTACTGGCAACCCTAGACTCTCAAATAAAGTCTCATCCATAAAATTGCTGGCCACCCCTGGGTCAATGAAGGCCTGCTGAGTGGTATTTTGGTCATCTCCCCAAACAATGCGGCTTCAACAGGGAATGAACCTGTGCAACATGCTCCCCCCCCCAATTTCTGAGAACTGCGCTGCCAGTGCCTGCTCATGCTTCCCCAGAGTGGTGGTCTGACCAGCCATAATTTCATCTATCCACTCTAAATCCACTGGCTCCTTTGCTGGTGCGGACATACTGTTACAGGTCTTGGTGCTAGGATGTATAATAGCATCGTGCAGGGCATGCTTTTCTGAGAGGACACTATATGGTGTGGAGTGGAACCAAGAGCGGAGATGGACCACAAAACGGCTCTGCCTAAAATGTGTGTGTCTGCCAATCTGTAGTGCTAGCCCCTGAGCTAACTCCGGGGGCAATAGGCGTGAGGCTCATAGTGCTTATGTGATACTATGTAGTGCTTATGTGATAGACGGTCTGCCAAATGAGCGGGTTTCCTCGGGTTTTCATACCACTGCTATGCGGGTAACACTCAACTCATCCTCTCTTTCTCTCCGTCAGACACTCATGTTTCTGCTCAGATCTCAGCATATCTGGCAGACATCTCATCATGATGGCAGCTAATCAGCTGAAACGTAATCCCAGCAAAACTGAACTGCTGTTCATCCCATCACCTTCGGTTACTGCACGCAATCTTGAGGTAACCATGGACAATCAACTGTCCTTCTCCTCTCCCATTGCTAATCTGACACGCTCATGCCGATTTCTCCTTTGCAACATCAGAAGGATTTATCCAGAAGGATCTTGAGGCCACTCAAGTTCTTGTTTAGTCTCTTACATTTCGAGACTGGACTACTGCAACTTGCTCCTGGCAGGTCTGCCTCTGAGCACCATTTGTCCTCTACAACTGATCCAGAATGCAGTTGCAAGACTGGTTTTTAACCTTCCTAAGTTCTCCCACACCATCCCATTTTTATGCCCCCTCCACTGGTTTCCTGTAGCTGCATCCATCAGATTTAAAACACTGACGCATGCCTACAAAGCCAAAAATGGACCAGAAAACTCAAAGCACTTCTCACACCCCGCACTGCACCACTGTCCCTCCGATCCCCTAGCACTGCTCGACTGCTCCCACCATCTCTCAGGATACAAGGAAGATCTGCATCAAGACTCTTCTCTGTTCTGGCACCTTGGTGGTGGAATGAACTTCCCCTAGATGTCCAAACAGCTGAGTCACTGGCAGTCTTCAAACAACGTCTAAAGACCTACTTCTTCCAAAAGTACTTAAGAAATGTGCCATCTGCATGCTTTTTTTTTTTTTTTTTTACTATATTACCTCCCCAACAGAGTTTTTAGACTGACTGTACTCTTAGTTCATGACCTAGTGAACCAGTATCAGGATGTATTTATTGATAGAGACCTCAAAGCACTTCTGTAAGTCACTCTGGATAAGGGCATCTGCCAAGTACAAAAAATGCAAATGTAAATGTCTGAAATAGTCATTTAAATATGTCTCTGTTAGGGGAAAAAGTAAACTGCTCTTATAGTGTATTTTGCTTTCTGTTGTCAAAGTGTGGAGCTCACAGAAATCATAAAATGTGTACTTCTAAGAAGGTCTGAAATAGTCATTTAAATATTTATTTTTTGGTATATTCCATCTCCCCCATGCCCCACCTGCAATTCCTGGGGCCCCACAGTTTGAATATCTCTTCCTTAAGTGTTCCTATTTAACAAGTCAACAACAAACAGTGTTTCTTATTTTGTCTGTGTACCCAAAATGGAAAATGAATGTACTATGTAAAGAATAACACACTTCAGACCGTGTAGTTATATGAAAATAATCCATTCCCGAGTGGTGAGTTGCATCCAGACACAAAGCAAAGTGTGTTATTTTCATACACCAGCACAGGCACAATTATGTTATTCTGCTTATACCACAGAAATGTGCCACTTATTACAATGTTTAATTTATTAATTAACAACACATCACACTTTTTAACTGATAAGAAATAATAAAATAAACGTCTATTAACAAAAACAAAAACCTTTACCATATCAATATTTATAGTTTTTTCTTTGATAAACAACACAGTTGTATAAAAATAATTTATTATTAGACTCTAAGTTGCTATAGACTCAGACTATTCATGCAGTAATATACAAGTTTCCTGCAGGTATGAGAATAAAAATGATAACATTTACCACATAAATATCTAACTTTTGAATTTAAGTCTGAATATATCCCTTAGCTCTAATACTACACTCACTTTATAGCCAGATCTGTTTAGTACTTGTGTATGCTTTAAACATGACCAGTTTCTGTTCTAAAAGACATTTTTTTCCTATCACACAGGGAAGAGGAACAGAGAAAGGTATGTGTGTATTGTTGAGGAATGTGAAGCTATGGAAAGATTTATTTTCCTTATCAGTTTTGTTCATACAGAAGGCATGATCATTGTTGTTCTCGTTATTACAGATTTAGAGAAGACATAAAGAGGCTGCGAGGATTGTGTGTGTGTAAACAGACACTGACGGTGAGTATATCACTGTGTAATATTAAACATGGAATAAATAGAGGCTTTCGTCAAAAACTGATTAACATCATTAACTTTTGTGCATTTTTACATTGTACATCATATGACACAAATGAAAATTTGTGTCATAAAATAAAAATATCACAAATGAGCCAAACAGTTCCTAAAAATAATATCTCGCCTTAAACACAGAACTCACCTCCAGAAAATCATGAACATGAACTGGAGAATTTAGCTCCTGCATCTCAGCCCTCAGGGTCTTAGCAGGTAATATGCATCCCACGTTCTTTCATACTACAGTAATTATTTATATAACTACACAGAGTTTAAACATATACATGTTTATTGTCTAGAAATAACAAAAAAGTAAAACCTGATCTACAATTAAGACTCCTTATATGTCCAGCTGTATACAGTACCTCCATACACTAATGATAAAGACAATGTAATACAATTTTCTTATTACAGTGGGCTTATCATATATATTACTCAAGAATAAACCTTTTTTTTTCTTTTTTCTTTTTTTTTTTAGAAAAAATTACTCAAACCCAGAAGATTGACAAAGTACATTTATCTGCTTTCTTTACCTTTCTGACTTGCTGGGGTTTTTCCGTTACCCGACATTTTGCCACAGCGCCCACTAGTGACTGTTTTAGTTGATTAGTCTATGCAACACTGAGCATAAAATGATGTGACTTCTGGCTGTGATATACAGTCATGGGGAAAAAGAAAGTACACGCTCTGTCAATTCTATGTTTTTTATTTATCAGTGCCTAAATAACAATTGTGTGTTCCTCGCTAACTTCTATAAACAAATAACTGCAGGTGACAAAAAAAATATATATATATTGTGCCAGATGTGACTAACTCGTTTTGTGCATTTTATTAATCATAAAGAAGTGTGACTTCATCTATAAAAGCAGAACTTTTGGAGGTTTGGTGTTCTGGAGCACTCAGGTGTGTGTGTACATCATGCCAAGAAGAGAGGACATCAGCCATGACCTGAATAGACTGAATACACTGGTTTGATCACCGCAAGGATTGTTTTAAAGATACTTGTAACATGTTATATTTATGGGTTTTTTTTTTTCCTTTGTGTGATACTTAAATGTGAATTTCTTGTTTCATGTCTGCTCCTCTTGTAATTTTTATTATCTAATTACCAAGATATTATGACTGGGTTTATTAATTTATTACCTATTCTGAGACATATTATAGGATAAAGATTAGGATTTAAAATCTATCTGGCATTAAAGACATTTATTTTATTGTCATCTGTAAAATTCACCTGAATTTGAAGCACAATAGTATGTTATTAGAAAGCCGTATATAAATATCCAGGGATAACAACACATTACAAATTACATATGTACGTGTTGCACTTAAAAAGTGATGCTTGAAAGGTACTATAAGTAAAAAAAAAAATTATATATATTATTATATACAGGAACACAGGAAAATTTACAAAATTTAAAGATTTTTTATACCTACTAAAACTAAACGTGTGTCAAAAGTATTTCTTAAAAAAAAGAAAAACTACAAGTGTATAATGCTGCATTAATATCAGCAGTACAGCTATCTGTATTTAATTTTTTGTTGTTGTTCTTTTGCATTTCAAGAGTTAAGACAGATTGCAAACCAAACATTGCATTTTAACAGAAACGTGTATATTTATTTTTCACATTAGAACATTGTTCTGCTTTGCAGTGTGATTTATTACTCACAAAAAAAAACTCTTTCTACACAGATTTTTCTGCTGTCTTAAAAAAAAAACAAAAAAAAACAGCTATAACGGATATCTAACTTTATATCTTCCTGTAGCCAGGCGTGCAGGAAGTAATTAATTCCAGACAGGAAGTTATGCCTGTTGGGAAAATGTTTAGGTTTAGGCTATACTTTCTTGAAATCCCACTGGAAAGGAAAAATAATGTTATTAACCAGTTAAGCACTTTTTTTTAATAAATAAAATTTTTACTCAATCAATTTTGAGTCATTTTATTCACATCAAAATTCATTTTCAGTTTTCATTTCATTCCCTGTAACGTTTCTAATCCCTAATTCTAAATAAACAGTAATAAAAATTATTAAGTCACAGGAACTGGTTCCTAATGCATGGTCATGACTTAATTAAGTCGAGATAATTAAATCGTGGAAACAAGATAATTCATTCAAAGCCATGATTTATTAGAGACCACAGCTTTATTTCACAGGCTTCTCTCTGATATATACGTACAGCAATGTTATAAACATAAAACAATGTTAAACATAATAAATCACGCACTTAGAGCTGCCATTTCTGCAAATTTTGGTCCCTTAAGAAAAAAAAATCCTACCATTGATTCTGAGATCATTCACTATGACATGAGCTGGTTCTAAATACGGTTCTGTGATGCTGTAATTCTAGAAGAGCTGGTCTTTAAAAAATGGCCCTGTGCAAACTCACAACGTTCATTACAGCCTTTTACAAGGAAAATAATGAATTAGACAGACGACGTACAAGTGTGGAGAGAGATGAGTGAAGTCATGACGCTGTATTAAAAATTACTGAAAATTTTTAAAATTTCTAAGATGTAAATTTAAGTAATGGGCAGGAGCTTATTAGCCATATCATCATCTTGGTCTACTGTCCTTTGTCACATCTTGGAAAGTTGCAGAAAAGAAGAAAAAAGTCTATTAATTTAGTTTACCACCATGCTTGGGGTAGATACGTAATTTAAAATCACAGGTCTGATTTTGCTCTATCAAAATTATAGGCAGAATTATAGTCTATTACAGTTGTCAGTACAGTAGTCATTGAGAGGCAGAGCTGTTTGGATTCAATCACAAGCAGCATCCAAAATAGCAGAAAAACATATAGTTAAAAAAGAAGACGTATCCGGGGCAGACGAGCCCCCCCTTCTCCGTCTCTCTCTCTATCTTTCTCATTCTCCCCCTTTTTCTCCCTGCCCTTCTCCCCTCCCTGTACCACAGAAACAGTGGCCAGGCTTTTCAAAGATCAGCACTCCCCTAGGTAAGCGGGAATACTGAACTAGATCCCTGACCAGCTGAAAGCCTCCCCCGATTGAGCAGGAATGTACCACATGTCAGTGAGTATAGAAGGGAGTACACATCAGGCCTTTGTGGACTTTGGGTGTAACCAGACCACCGTCCATCAAAGCCTGATTCAATTCGGAGCATTGGAAATTAACGAGTGGTGAGTGTGAGGTGTGTGCACAGGAATATTTCCAAATATCCTCTGGTGCCAGTCATTATTCGATTCTGGGGTGGTGGTTAGTCCTCGCCTCACCCATCCACTAATTTTGGGGACAGATGGTGGGGAGAGCTCTGTCCCTGTGCCCTATGGAGGAATTCCCCTTAGGGATTTCCCTCTAGACAAGATATGCAACAAAACCCTCAGGCACACCTTTGACCAAATGACAGACCAAATGGTGGTCAAAAAGCCCAACGTTGCACTCTTCTTCCCCTACTTCTCAATTATTAAGGATAGGTCATATTGAGTGATGCAGGACACGCGAACTAAAGAAGAGACAACCCAGTTGTTGGTCCCAGAAAGCCGTAGGGAGCTCCTGATCCATGCGGCTCATCATAATCACATGGCTGGGCATTTGGACCAGGATAAAACACTGAACCATCTAATGGCTCATTTTTATTGGTCGGGCATTTGCGGTGATGTACGCAGGTGGTATGCAGCATGTCGCGAATGTTAGCTGGTGAATCCACCGGCCACTCCAAAAGCACCATTGCGTTCCCTTCCATTAATCAAGGTCCCCTTCGAAAGAATTGGCAAGGACCTCACCACGCCATTAGAAAGGTGCATGCAAGGATATCACTTTGTGTTAGTCCTGGTGGATTATGCAAAGCGATATCAGTGCCTTTACTTTAGCAATGCCTCTTCATAACATCTCAGTCTGCAGTGTTGCAGAGGCACTCTTCCCTGTTAACTCCCAAGTAGGGATCCAGAAAGAGATCCTGAGTGACCAGGGCACTACATTCATGTCACAGACACTTCACAAACTTTAGAATAATTGGGAATTAAATAGATTCACACCAGCATTTACCATCCACAGACAGATGGGAACGTAAGTTCATTCATGATGATGCACAGAATTGGGTTAAGTGGCTTGAGCTCCTGTTATTTGCAGTACGAGAGGTCCCGCAAGCCTCATGGCGTTGAAGATGTCATTATTGTTGGGAGGAGGGACCTTCAAACAGCAAAAACGAAATTCAGAATGCTATTGACCTGAGAGCAAAACTCCACACATTGGGGAAATTAACAAACGGGAATTTGCTACAGGCACAAGAACATCAATGCCGGCTGTATAACAGTGATACTCAGCTATGGGAATTTGCACCGGGAGATAGAGTACTCATTTTACTACCCACGTCAATCTTTTAATTACTCGCAAAGTGGCAAGGACCCTTTCAGGTCACATGGCGAGTCGGGGATGTCGACTATGAGGTCAGGTGAATTGATAGAGGTGATGCACTGCAGATATACTCCTGAAACCATGGAGAGAGGCATTTCTTGTGGCTCTGGCGATGGTGGTTCCTGAGAGGGAGGACCTGGGACCAGAGTAAAGTCTAAAAAGGGTGGCCTAATTCACCCTGATCCCCTATGGAGAGCACCTTGCACGGTCCAAGAGAGCACAGGTTGCCAGGCTGCAGGAGGAATTTTCTGATGTCTTTTCGACTCTACCCCCTCACATGGACCTCACAGAACACCACATTGAAACTCCTCCAGGTGTGGTTGTATGCAGCTGCCAATACCTGTTGCCTGAACACAAAAAAATGTGGTTTGGGATGAACTCAAGGCTATGCTCAACATGGGAGTAATCAAGGAGTCCCACAGTGACTGGAGCAGCCTAGTGGTTTAGGTGCCCAAAACCAATGGGTTGGTCCGTTTTTGTGTGGACTTTAAAAATGTCAATGTGGTGTCTAAATTTGACGCATATCTGATGCCTCGCATTCATGAACTGCTCAATCGGTTAGGCACGGCTTGCTTTTATTCGACACTGGATTTAACTAAGGGGTATTGGCAGATTACCTTGGCTCCAATATCTTGCAAAAAACGGCCTTTTTCACTCCGTCTGGGTTACACCAGTTTGTCACTCTTCCGTTTGGGTTGTTTGGAGCCTGAGTGATGTTTCAATGTCTCATGGATAGAATCCTCTGCCTGCACAAGGCATATGCTGCAGCTTACTTTGATGACAAACATATATAGTAATGATTGGCAGCAGCATTGGCAACATCTAAGGCCTGTCCTGAGATCCTTGAGATTGGCGAGACTCAGGGGGAACCCAAAGAAGTGTGCAATTGGGCAGGTGGAAGTACAATATCTGGGCTTCCACTTGGGTCTTAGGCAGGTGCGTCCCCAAATGGATAAGCCAGCAGTAATTGTGGCCTGGGGCAGTACCCTTTCAACCTGTGTTCCCATCACCTCCTGCTCCAATGGCTCCACCTCATGAAGGATGCCAATGTGTGGATCACTCGTTGGTATCTGGCACTTCAACCATTCAAATTCGAGGTGGTCCACAGACCAGGGGTGCAGATAGTGGTGGAGGATTACCTCTCCTGTTGGGGGGGAGTCAGCTGCAGGCTGCACAGCTCCCCAACCTGAGTCAGGTGGTGGGGATATGTGGCAGCAGGAGCATGATTGAATGTCAGTTGCGGACGGAGAAGAGGCATGTTGAACCGGCAGGAAATGCGTGATGATTCTCATCTGTGCCTAATCAGTCCGAGTTTACTTATCTGTGTGTGTGCTTTAAGGGCCTCCCGTAACAAGCCAGAGAGAGAGAGAGAGAGAGAGAGAGAGAGATCTGAGCAGCTGTGTGTGTGTGTGTGTATATATATATATATATACAAATGAAACAAACAAGATGTGCTTTAACTGCAGACTGTCAGCTTTAATTTGAGGGTATTTACATCCAAATCAGTTGAACGGTGTAGGAATTACAACAGTTTGCATATGTGCCTCCCACTTGTTAAGGGACAGAATAATAATCATAAATCAGTGAAATGCATGCTCAATCGGATTCAGGTCAGGTGAATGACTTGGTCATTGCATAACAGTCCACTTCTTTCCCTTCAAAAACTCTTTGGTTGCTTTTGCAGTATGCTTTGGGTCATTGTCCATCTGCACTGTGAAGCGCCGTCCAATGAGTTCTGAAGCATTTGGCTGAATATGAGCAGATAATATTGCCCGAAACACTTCAGAATTCATCCTGCTGCTTTTGTCAGCAGTCACAT
>CM040985.1:25923450-25935084 GCA_022985145.1 Pangasius djambal | reverse complement strand
CAACCCCTAACCCTAACCCTAACCTCAACCCCTAACCCTAACCCTAACCTCAACCCCTATCCCTAAACCTAACCTCAACCCCTAACCCTAACCTTAACCCTAATATGAGCCTTAAACCTAAAACCTAACCCTAACCTTAACCCTAATGTCAGCCTTAAACCTAAACCTAACACCTAAGCCTAACCCTAATACCAGCCTTGAACCGATACCTAATACCTAACCTTAACCTGGCCCTAACCTTAGCCTTTATACCAGCCTCAAAACTAAAACCTAACCCTAACCCTAACCTCAACCCTAATATCGGCCTTAAACCTAAACCTAACACCTAAACCTAACACCTAAACCTAACCTCCACCCTAGTATCTTAGCCTTACTCCTACCCCTAACGCTTAACCCCACCCTTAGAACTTATACCGATGTCCACAACCCTATCTCTAAGCCTAATATACAAAAAAAAAAAAAAAAAAACAATATAAAAGAGAAATCATTTTTCAGACTTTGTTTTGCCTAGTTTTGGCTAGCTTTTGGCAGCCTACGTGAAACATTGTATCTTCTGTACCACTACATGTTTCATATGTAAATTCAAGTATATGTCTTAAGCTTTATGTAAAGTGCATGTATGAGACAACTCTTTCAGTATGTTTGCTATGTGTAGGTTTATATACACTCCTGTGGTGTTGTTTTTGTTTGTTTCTAATAAACTGTTTACATGCACTCACAAGTGAATCTCGAGTTATTTTGCCTGACAGTTAAATATATTCTAAATAAGCTACATTTCTTTTGTCCTCATATTCTTTCTTGTAGCACTTCCCTCTCAGTCACATACCTGACTGAAAAGCTCATTATGCAGCTTAGGCGGGTCTTTGTTTTCTCAGGTGTGAATCACTGCATTATGCATGATCATTCACGCCTCCTCGCATATGGACTTTCTATACAAAAAGTGTCTTAGAAAATTTAAATCAATTTAAATATATATATATATATATTGTTTTCTCTGAATGAGTGACCAGGATGATTTTCATGTCATTTTGAAGCAAAAACTTTAGGCTACAAGATCCATTTCTCAAAAGTCTTGGGGACAAATGTTTTGAATGAGTTTTATGGCCTTATTTCAATAACTTTCTTTTTGTTGTTTGTTTCATTATCCATGCATAACTGTTATTTTCTCCAAAATACAAACTTGTACATATATACTGCTCACATATTATTGTAGCCCAGTTTGTGCTGATTACAGTGTAATCAGACTTTACCCATTTATATTTTTATAAGCAAATGAAAAATGCACAAATGTCAGGGCATGTCAAAACTTCTCCAGGGCCCCGAAACACCCTCAGACCCCAGAGGGGGCAAAACACTATAAAAGAATGATCACATGGTGAAATCGTATACATGATTGTACATGTCTCGAGTGATTATTCGACTGAGTAGGAAAAGGGTACGTTATCTAAAAGTTCTATCATAAGGCATGAATAGAACAAAATACAATTCACGAGTTCACACTTACAAATAGGTCAGATAGAGTAAATGGTGTGCGTGCTGTCCGAGGACTTGTGTCTGATTTGTCTCAGTCATTACAGAGTTCATCACTGAAACTCCTCCAAGGCACAACTTGAATTCTTTCACTATCAACTAACCAGCTGTGGCAGTGTGTCCTAACCAAGCAGGCATGAAGTGAAACTGCATCAAGACACTGGACCAAGTGCCTTGCATTCGTATTTGATAACATTTTTCTCAACTTTGCATATTGCTGGACACACACAACTCTATTCCGAAAACCTCATGTTGCTTGTCATGGAAAATTTTACATCCCTGGCAGTGTGAATGGGGTTCACTGGAAAAAATCGGTTTTATCACTTGCTGCTTTATCGTGTCACATCTAGTTAGTATAAGGTTTGTGTATATTAAACCCATGTGGATTTCTCTGTCTCTCTCTCTGTCTCTCAGGTGGACGTCGGAGGAGATGTGTGCATGCGATGATATCTGCAGCTCTCCCCTGCTATGAAAGGAAACGGATTGTACTTAGAATCCAGCACCCTAAAGCCCTCAGTGACCCTCTGATCCCCTTCTGAACACTTCTAACTGCATACAGAAAATAGTCTCTTATCTAATAACAGATACACAATGAGCTGCCATACTGTATAGAGGAACTATTGAAAACGGTTTCATTCCTCAATAATAAACTCAATATTCAAACCCTCAGTGCCTGTGTCAGTGTGTTTATGAAGATGTGATTCCAAATTCACTTCACTTTATTAAAAAATATTGCTAAGATACCTGAGAGAACGTAAAGAACATAAGACCTAGGGCTGTCAAGCGATTCAAATTTTTAATCTAATTATTACATGATGTGGCGATTAAGTAATCTAATTAATCTCAATTTAATCGCACATCAATTTTGGCTGAGAAATTACCTCCAAAGGATAATTTGAAGTCATTATTGTAAAGCATCAAATAGACATTAAAAAAGTAGCTTCAGAAAGAAATATTCACACATGAACTTTTGGACCATGAGGTTGAGTAAATGATGACTGAATTTTCATTTTTGGGTGAACTATACCTTTATTTTTTTAATTAATATAGAAATATGATTTTTTTTTTTTTTTAATAAAATTAGACTCTAAATAAGAAACTAAAACTGCCAGTAGGTGGCGGTAAATTATGGGATTAAATTCCCGCAGAAAGTATCACGGTCACAGATCAAAAAATAATAAGCGTGAATCAAACATTTAAAAACACATATAACAATATATTCAGGGCCGGAGTGGGACTCATTCTCAGCTCTGGAGTTTCATGACATAGATCGGCCCACTTTAGTTCATGACTGGCTATATTAAAATAATGTAATTAAACTTCAGTATATACGTCTGCAATAGTGCACTGTTATCTACAGCCTTGTAATTCATTGTATTTTTGAAAAATATGATTTCCAGTTCAGTGCTAATACAGCAGCCTAAGTGTTGCTTCACAGTGAACAGTTAATAACAGTATTCTTTACACCACCACAATGTAATGTTTAACAGTATCCGAATACATTTTCTGTAAGAATTAGTGTTCATAAATATCCAAACCTTGAAATATCAAATAAATACAAATATAAAAAATAAAAATTTAAAATAAAATTAAAATAAAATGTATTGCACTTTCTAATGACACTATCATCTCTTTTTCCTTTGCATAAATCAGGAAACAGCGGCTTTACAACTTCAAATATTTTCACAAATATGAGAACATGAATACTGAATATATATTCTTTGCAAAATTGTTCACTGATATCCAATCCTTAAACATGAATAAAGAAAAAAAATCAAGCATATCTGCAAGAATCTTTTTTTTTTCACAGTATAACTTTCTAATGATGGCTACATCTCTTTTTCATCTGCATGAGTGTAGCTTCAAGGAAACATGGCCAACTCTAAAACATTAATAAACGCCTGAGCAGTGCACTGGTCTCTGCAACTTTATCACAGTGTCCTTGTCCAAAGACATGAGAATTTATTTCTCAGTGCACATGAGCATGAATGGTTCTTTTGGGTTAAAGTGTTCCTGAGTCTGTTTTTTAATGAATGATCACAGTGATCATGTTTGCTTATTCACACACTGTGGTACAACAGCTTACCTGTGTCTTCTACAGTGAGAGCATCAGTCTCTTGCATGATACACCTGGGTCCTGGCTCTGCTTCTGACACTAAATGAAATTTTAAAAATGACCATATTTCTCATCACAAAACAATTTTCCCTTTTTTACAAAGCTTTCTGATCAAGTCAAGTCAGTTTCATTAATGTAGTGCTGCTGAATCATCTGGTGTCATTAATTATCTCGGGGCATTTTTCATTGAGCAGGTGTACACCACACTCTTCATTAATATTAATTCTTCTAATTCTTATATTCACTCAGTGACAATCCTACCTGCCCTTTCTGGTGTGCTGGGCTCATGACTGGTGCTTGGTAACGTTACTGAGCTTGGCTCTTCACTGTTAGCAGCAAACTGGACTAGAAGCTGCTGCTGCTGCTGCTGAAGAGCTACAAGAAAAAGTTTGATACATAAACATGAACAGTGGTTTGCAGACAGCATTGTTTTGCATTAGCTTAACGTTAGCTTACTGTCCGACTCTTCGTCTTCATTTGTACTCTCAATGGTTTTAAGGAAATATGTACTCAGCTTAGTACATTTGGCCGCGTCAGTTTCGAGAGCTTTCTTTTTTTTTATTCTAGCCTTTTCAGCACCACCTTTGCGTTTTTTATTATTTATTATTATTTATTATATCTTATTTTTTGCTGGCATATCACCAACAATTTGCGTGTCTTTTTGTTTTTTGAGCAAGGTGCCGCTGTCGGAGGAGTCGAAAGATAATTACGTCGTCATTAACCTGCAGGCTGCACTAGTCTGCGAGTGGCGCTGCGAGACAATAAATAAAAAGACTGTGACTGCGGTAAAATAAAAAAAATTAAAAAAAGTGGGGCTGCTGTGCGTGCAGGCAGTTTAGAACAACATCCGTATTTCAACCCAGTAGCATGACAACACCGGCCCTCACGGTCAAAAAACAGACCGGCCCACCGGGAATCCTCCCGGTGCTCCCGATTAGCCAATCCGGGCCTGAATATATTGCACAAACTGAAATAAAATAACGCAAAATGATCAGAATAGCAAACAACGTGGTCACGGGTCAAAATATAATAAGCGCGAATAGACAAATTAAAAGCGCATTTAAAAAAATAAAAGCATGAATCAAAACTTTAACCACATTAAAAATTATATTGCACAAATCATACACTTTATGTGTTCTTAAAAGTTGTTTTTCTTGGTGTTATTACTCTGTACTTCGTGCTCTCTCACATTTTCTGCTCATATTTTACTCTTTTGTAGCTTGTGCTGGTTTTCTCTTCGCTCTTCTTTCCAGTGATGGGTCGTTTTTGAACGATTCGTTCATTTTGAACGAATCTTTAATGTGACTCGGGAAGAACGAGTCGTCTCGGGGAGTGATTCGTTCAGTCGCGCATGCGCAACATCCCATAGGCTCTGTACTGGAGTTAGTTCACCGGTTTCGGGTCTTAGGGTCTGATTCGTTCGTTCATCATGTGACCGCCCCATGAGCTTAACCAATGCAGTCTGAGCCGGAAAGAGAACTGATTAGTTCATCTCTCGAGTCTTTGCTTATTACACATCTTTTGATAATTTTATGATAATTCCAAAATATGATCCAACATACAAATAATACAGTTTTACGTTATAGTATTACTGACTGAGGTACTGATCCGGGACGTGGTCACGTGACAAAAGAACGAGCGACTCGAAAGACTGAGATGAACTGATCAGTTCTCTCTCCGGCTCAGACTGCACTGGTTAAGCTCATGGGGCGGTCACGTGATGAACGAACGACTCAGACCCGAAGACTTGTCAGATAAGAGGTGAAGTGAGCTAATCATAGACTAAACAATGAATTAACGTCTTCTGTTTCTTATAGCATTATAGTTTGTCTTGTTTGTAGTGTAATCAACGTCTGCGTAAGTAGTAGATGTGTTAGGGAAGTAACACGTAACATTTTAATTATATTTTGCTAAAATGAACGAAATGACTCGAAAAAGGATTCGTTCATTTTGCTGAACGAGACTCAAAGGTCCGAGTCGGTAAAATGATCCGAACTTCACATCACTACTTCTTTCCACGTTCTGCGCTTTTCCAAATGCTGCAGTTCGAGTTTCATGTAAATTAGGGCGGGCTCAAGCGTCACCATTGGTCCACTAGTTCTAGATTGACAGCTCCTCCTCTAGCCAATCAATCGAAGAGAGGGAGTTGACGTCACTTCAATGCGACTCATGGCTACTGATGCTCACACTCATACAGAAGATAACAGTTTAATTTGAAACTTTACAAGGACTTTCAAGCTGTAAAGCTATCTGAACTATGGACATATACAAATAATTAAATTCCTCTTTTTGAGATACATGAGATACTCTTTTTATGATTGTTAATCTTTATGTTCGTAATATATGGTATTTGGTGTTAAATATTACTTGTCTCATGATGCTAATATGCTAAGGCTACTGTAGCTAGTAACCTGGTAAATATTAATTCTAAGACTGAATGTATAAGTTCTGCATTGACTACGGCAGTGTTACAGAGGAGACAGTTACAGAAACCAGGTGCATTTGATATGCAGTGATTTATTTACATACTTGTGTTTATTTACATTGCTACATAATTGAATAATACTATAAGATTAATGTTTTAAATATAGCTTCAATTTCGAATACAGCAACATGAAACTTATTTAAAAATGAACTTATAGATCAGAGATAGGCATCCTCAGCTCTGTAATGCCGCTGTGCTGCAGAGTTTAGCTCCAACCCCGGTAAAATAAATAAATAAACCTCACCTGTCTGTAGTATTAATAATCCTGAAGACATTCGCTGGTTAATGTGTGTTTGATTAGGGCTGAAGCTGAAAACCCTGCACTCCAGGACCGACATTGCCCAGCCATGTTATAGAAATATGAAGTTAAATGGCTAGTAGGTGGCGGCAGGTTACTGTCTTAACGAGCGAGTCGTTCATTCAAACGTCTCGTTCAAACTGGGAATTCATTTACGAAACACTGCCGTGTTACTCGGAGACGAGCGACGCTGTTCTGCTGTGGCTTTGTTTGATACTCTTTTCATCAAGAGAGTGCAAAAACACACTCAAAATGAACTTCTTGTTGTACTGATTTCTACAACAGCTCAATAAACATTTGCAATCGCTCTAATATTGGGGAAAACACTCTTGCTTGTGTCATAGGCCATTGCTTAACTTTATAATTGAATAATCCCAGTGCTAAAATGTGATAAAATTAATAAAACCAACACCCTTGTCAATGACATAGTCTATACTATACACTGAAGACCATAGGGGAGACCAGGGAAGGTTGGAACATTTTTTACATTTCTGTCTGTATCTTGGAGTTCTTTTAAGCCAGAGCATTCAAAATGTGATTAAAACTGGTTACAGGTGTCAGCTATTAAATGACATAGCTGTTATCTTTGCAGCACAAACAGAAAATGCGTGGTTTAGTTTCAAACACAGGGAGTGAAATGTTACAATTCACCCCATAGTCCGGGTTCGTTGTAACAGACCCTGGGGTGAGATGTAACATTATGAAATAAGGATTATAACAAAAAAATCAGTTTTGAAAGCTTTTTATTCAACTCAGACTTTTTAACATAATTGGTGTGCATGTGCGTAACAAAAATGAATAAAATGAGCAAATGCTGATTTTACATCCCTCAATTTGTCTTTCTCTTCCAAGACTTAGGCCAGGGATAACGCATCGTGCCACAGAGCAAACAGTGGTAAAGCTTTTCTTCAGGAAAGGCATTTCAACTCAATGACATGGCCAGCAAACAGTCCGGATCTCAATCCAATTGAAAGTTTATGGTGGATATTAAAAAAAACTGGTCCATAATAAGGCTCCATCCTGCAAAGCTGATCTGTCAACTGCTATTCGAGAAAGCTGGAACCAGACTGATGGGGAATATTGTTTTTCATTAGTGAAGTCTATGCCTTAAAGAATTCAGGCTGTCATAAAAGCCAGAGGAGGAGCAACAAAGTACTAATTGTGTTTTTTTGTTGATGATTCCATAATTTTTTCCTCAACATTGAGTGATTCCATAATTATTTCCTCTATTTGATTTGGAAAATGACATGCCGTTAATAAAAAAAAATGTCAGTGAATTTTTTTGATGTATGTTTCACAAAGCCAGAATGTTACGCTATTGAACAAAACCTTTTTTGTGTCATATCTGAGATTTGTTTGTTTGCTATAAAGTAAAAAAGCTGGGTGAACATCCTCTAAGTGTGGCGATTCCATAATTTTTGACAGGGGTTTTATATTCACTTTACATAGATTGATATGTAGCATGGTTTTAAACTAGCATGCTGAAATAAAATAATAAAACTGGTATTTATAAATCTGAAATGAAAAGGGGATGTTAGTTTTTGTCCCTTTCCCTCCATCTTTTATTCCTGCTCTGGGCATAGTGGATTTTAGACTGAGTTATTATCTAAAACTCAAGAGGGACCAGGAAGCTAAAGTGTTAGTTTTATATAGTAGCCTACTGATGTAGATAAATGCATTAGAGTTTTACTTTACATTACATTATTATAGCTTTTTCTGTTCATTATCTGCTATGACCCCTTACCCTTCTGTTCTGTGGTGCATAATGCAAAGTTAAAAGGTAATTGACCAGTTTATTAGGAATATCATATTAATACCATCTCGGCTGTCAGTTCTTTGTGACTTGTATTCCATAAAGTATTGGAAATATTCCTCTGAGATTAATAATTGCTGCAGCCATGCTGCGAATCTCCCGTTCTGACGTGCTCTATTGGATTCAGACTGGGGAGGCCACTGAAGAACGCTGAACTTATTGTCAGGTTAATGGGATCAGATTGAGATGACTTGTGATATGGAACATCATCATGCTGTAGATTAGCCATTATAAGATGGTAAATTGTGGCCATAAAGTGATGCACATGGTCTTTAGCAATACTCTGGCCTGTGGAATTCAAATGATGTTTGATTGGTACTAAGGAGCTCAGTGTGTGTTGAGTAAACATTCCCCACACCATTACACCACCCCCACCAGGCTGGACTGTTGACACAGCAGGTTGGGACCATGGATTCATGCAGCTGATGCAGAATTCTGTCCCTACCATCTGCAGCTTTCAGCAGAAAGATCAGCAGTTTCTATAAATAAAAAAAATAATAAATAATAATAATAAGGCACCAGATAATATAGTCCTCCATTTTGACCTTTGCATTGAGAATTTATATGCATTTCGGGTTTTTTTGTAGTTGTTGTTTGTTTGTTTGTTTATTTTGCTATTTGTATACAGATTTCTGTCATTTCTTTTCTATGCCTGACAGAGAGAGAGAGAGAGAGAGAGAGAGAGAGAGAGAGGAGGCGTTCTACCAATAGGCGGGTCAGTCTGATCACGTGACCATGGCTGCCGACGCTACATCCGGTTTCCGGGCCCGGTCCACTTCCTTTCCGCCTGCACGCGCTCTGTGGTGAACACGCGTTACTCCGTTACTCTCCGTGAAGTGAGTGTTCAGATAGAGCTGTGTGTTGTGGAAAAGGATAAAATAATCCCAGCTCGTTTAGTGTGTGTGTGTGTAGAGTTACTGCTTGTTTTGTGAGGCTGTGGAGTTTGTGGAAGTCGAGCTGAAATTAGAAGAAAAAGAGCAGTTCCTCGCGTTAGCTTTGAGCTAATCTTCAGGCTAGCTCCTGGAGCTCGTGCTGCTGTGTAGTGGATCAGGACAGGGTTTAGAAAACCAAAACAGTGATGTTAGAGGAATAAATGTGGATCTTGCAGCAGATAAAAACTAAAATTAGCAGTTAAATTGCGAGTAGGAATGCTCAGATGTTGGTCTCCTTCAAATTAATGTCTAAATCTAAAACACTTAAACAAAATAATAAAAATAATAAAGCATACACTCTAAGATAAGCATGAGTTCAGCAGTTTCTCTTCCTGCTTGTACTATCTTCAGCTCATTATCTTGTTTTTTTTCCCTTTATCTCGTGATTGTAAAGGGTGTGAGAGAGGAGCTGTAAATGTTGGAGCAGGAAAAGAACTAGACTCCACATGCAGAAGATACCTGCAGTTGTACACTGCACTGATTTACTGCTGCCTGTGTGTCTCCTTGTTTTTAAAAGATGTCTTTTTTTCTTTTTTTTTTCTCTCTGTCCTTAAAGGATGCGTTACGTAGCTGCTTACCTCCTGGCTGCCCTCGGGGGCAAAGAGAACCCCAGCAGCAGCGACATCCAGAAGATCCTGGAGAGCGTTGGCATCGAGGCTGACGAGACCCGCATGGGGAAGGTGAGCTGAGGGCATGGGGGAAAATTACCCCTCAGGGGTTTTTAAAAGGTGCCGTTTTCAAAGAGAACGTTCTTATGATGCGAGAACGGTCGGGTCCAAGTACCACTCGCTTTAGCACCGCCGAACTGTAGCGTGATTTTGAATAACACTGCTGATTCTGAAGATTGCGTAGTTCCTGTATTATATTGCACTTAAACTTGTACCACAGTGCGGTTCTCGCAGTTCCTGAGTTCTCGAATCTGATTGGTCAGAAGGTGTGCATTATTTCCGCATGGCTCGGGCTGTAGTTCCAGCTGTAACATGAAGGACAGGTTTATATTAATACGCTCGTTCTAATGCGTTACCGTTTCTATAGTAACAGTGCATACACGGGGATGCTCCATGTAAATATATTTAAAAACATTGATGTGGTGACACTTTTTTTAAGGAGACATTTATTTAACATGTACGGAAGGAATTGTTTAAAACATCAGACATGTCAGAGTCCAGGCTTAACATTAACACTAATCCTCTGCTTTAACAGGTCGTGTCCGAACTCAGTGGCAAATCAGTCGAGGAGGTGATTGCTCAAGGTGAGTCTCACTCCACAGGCTTCAAGCTGCACCCAATAACCTCTTCTTTTTCTTTTGGACAAATTGTTTGAAGAAGGTGCAAAACTAGGAATGAATGAACTTATTCACATTACAAAGCTACTAACTGACATGGTGTTAATTATTAAGTGTGCTGGTCTAAGGGGAAATTGTTTTTTAAATGAATAAGTGTAATAAACATCTTTGAGGTAAAGGGATGGTTGCTAAGCGCTCTGTGTTAGTCTGCTACCAGCCGCAGTGCTTTAAAGAAAATCGAACTGTGAAATGTGTATTAAAAGGAAGCAGGTGGGAAGTTAAGGCCAGCTTCCCAGGTTTTTAGCGAGACGTAAACAGTAGCGATGTGACGAAGGCGACCGCAGGGTTTCCGTCCAGGGCTTTTGGGTTACTTGTCATGTGGTTAAATGAAATGAGACACTAGTGAATGATGAAGCGTCACTTGAAACGATCAGGCGCCTCAAACCAGGATAAAATTCTGAATGTGAAAGCCGTCTAGTTAAATTCTTTAAGCATTGTAGACATCACGTGCTCAGACTCGGAGTCTATTGAGTACAGGTAGCTGTAACTGGCCTAAAATACTTCCTCAAAAACACCTTTTCTCGTCTTACTCCTGTCATCTGTTAATGTTCGGCAATGTTCTGAAAATTCTTACCACGTTTATTTCATTAAAGGAAGCACTGACTGAACACTGTTTAAGTCTCTGCTCTGCACTTATGTTTGCATTAATGAATCGTCTGGTTTTCTCTCCTTTCTCTGGCAGGTTACAGTAAATTGGCCAGCGTGCCAGCTGGTGGCGCTGTTGCGGTGGCGGCGTCTGGTGCTCCCGCTGCTGGAGGAGCCGCAGCTCCCGCAGGTTAGTGGCTTTCCTACTCCCCTGACGTTTTATACACTACGTCGTCTAGCCAAAACGCTGTGTGTTTGAGATTTCTACCACCCTGAACAGTCACTCTAGGCGTACCTTAACTCCTCGTTTGTCCACCTCATGTATTTGTTCAGGCGTCTGAGTGCGGCTCTGTGTTCAGTAGCTCAGTGGTGTTCTGTCCTTTTTCAGCTGCAGCTGAGGAGAAGAAGGAGGAGAAGAAAGAGGAGTCCGAAGAATCCGATGACGACATGGGATTCGGACTGTTCGACTAAACCCTGTACTCGGGACCAAAATAAAACGTTTGTCCAAAAAAAAAAAAAAAAAAGAAAAT
>CM040985.1:25905367-25923350 GCA_022985145.1 Pangasius djambal | reverse complement strand
GAATATTGTACACTGACTGAGTTTAAAGATTACGTTCAGTTCGACTTTCTTGGCCACAGCAGTGGACTTTCACTGTCCGCTTCAGTGTATTTTGCAGTATCGGGAACATTTAAAGCAGGAATCAGCTCACAGCTGCCAGTAAAATTAGGCATTTTTTTATCTTTAGCAGAAGTTCAGTTCAAGCTCATTTTATTTGTGTAGCGCTTTTAACAGTAGATATCGTTCTGGGTGACAGAACAGAGGCTCTAAATCTTCCACAGCTGTGTTCTGTAAAGTCAGATAAGTGTGTTAAAGGATGTTCAGTATGAAGAAGTGCTGAGTAATGAGTGGTATAATGAGCTCATTGCCAGATATGCTGAAGCATAGAGTTACAGTGGATATAAGAAGCTTACATTCTCCTAAAAAACTGAAGTCAATATGTCATATCTTTTTCCACCTTTAATGTAGTAAAACAAATAGAAATGTTGCATAAGTGTGCACACCCCTTAACTAACACTTTGTTAAAGCACCTTTTGCTTGTGATATAGCAGTCTTTATAGTCTTTTTGGGTGAGAGTCTACCAATTCTTAAAGATTATTAACAACAGATATATAAAATATAATGAACATGGCTGAAATTAGTTTGCACCTCACTTGGCAGTTGCAGGTTTTTAGCCATGTTTGGGTCTTACAACATGATTGCATGTGGTGTTAATGACTGAAGTAGACTCTTTCTGTTGTCTACAAACTGAACAGTGTTGATGTTTCTCTGTACAATGGCAAATATTGCAAAACTCAGTGCTAGTCTAAATACAGTGTATTTCGTTGTATGGAATATTTTCTGTCACTACGCCTTTACAGTGTCCATCAAAAAGGTATAGATTTCTTCAGGAACACTTTCAGGTGGTGTGAAACGATGTACTAATTAAAACTACCGTGTAATTCCTGGAACAACGTGAACAGCAGCATATGCACAGCTTTTATGTGACCACTAGATGGCAGCTTGGCCTATTGTTCAACCAGCATAAGGTTGCTTGGGATCCCATCTGGTACCAGCAACAACAAAGTTACTAAGATCATATTTTACCTCCATTTTGATTGATGTCATATTCGTGGTAGCAGTTTGAGACGACTTGTGCTTTGTGATGTGGCGCGTTATCGTGCTGGAAGTAGCCGATACGAGATGGTAAACTGTAGCACATGGTCTCAGCAGCAATACTTAGGTAGACCTCCGTATTCAAGTCATGCTCGATTAGTATAAAGGCACCCAAGAAGACGTTCCCCACACCATTACACCACCACCACCAGCCTGAACTGCTGATCCAAGACAGGACGTTTCAGTGTTAGACTGGGAGAAGCAACACTTACTGGAGTAATAAAAAGCAGGATAATGGTGTATATAACATTGGAGGTGATTTACATCTGTTTCTATAAACAGCTGTAAATGAATGAACACCATACATGAACGTTTTATGTTTCTTTATAGGATTATTAACACAATGAATAATTGTGAATTCAACACAATCTCTTCAGAGTGGAGCTGAAAAGTGGAAGTGAATCTGCGTTTCTGATCTGAACATGGGCCTGCAGGGCTGAGAGGATGTTTTTTTTTTTCTTCAGGTGTTGCTCCCAAAATAGAGGTGGTTTTACGATTTCCTAAAGTGCAGGTGTGTAAAGAAAAAGACTGGTACAGTGAAAATAAAATAAAATAATTATAAAAACAATATGCTCTAGGTATACTTACTGAAGCTACTTAAGGGGGATTCTAGAGTTTAACCTTAAGAGTGTATGGCGTAAGATGAGTGTGCTTGGCTTGATTTGGCTGTAGCTATCAGAAAACGTAATCACAGTGTGAAAAAGCACACTTACAGAGCAAGAGTTTAGACATCTTCACACAGACGTTTGTTAAACTGGCTCCTTACCTAATGCGATCTTTGCAGGCAGACCCCAAGGTCTAATCAGAAAGTAAATAAAAATATTTCCAGGATGTTTTGCTAAAATAAATGTATGATTTCTTAAAGTTGAGGCACAGAAAGATTTAACCAAAACCTGATTTCTTGCTTTTTTTTTTTTTTTTTTTTTGGTCGTTTGCCAGAATTGAACCACAATGACATCCGATAGGTTTACTTCCTCTTTCCTTTGCTCTGTGTTCACTGTCACAAACAGACATTTGGGCTTTTTTACTTTAATGGTTAAAGGGTTTTTATTGTGTTTGTGTCTAATCTCTAGGACTGATACACTCATCACTTCCTGCTTTACTCTCATATGAAAATGTCAATCATTTCCATAGCAATTCGACTTCCCCATAACAACAACTACAAAAGCCCTCTTTACATAAGGCATTAAAAAATATCCCAGAGAATGGTCAGGGGTATATTTGGTCTCAAGGCCACACATTTCATATGAAATCATATGACTCGATGTAAGTTTCAGGATGCATCAGTAATTTCAGTAATAACATTCTGAATACTGAACATCCATGAAAACCTCATTCCTGTACACTCCTGACTGAAGATTAGTTTTATTCCACCTCTAGCGTTTCAGTCTAATCTTAGACTGAGTCCTGGGGAATTTACTGCACTACAGTTTACTCATTCTTCTGTTCATGAGATTAAAGTGTGTGTGTTAGATGATGAGGTTTCTGGTCAAATGCTGCCATAAAACTCTCTCTTTCCTAAACATTCATAATGTAAAAATGTAATAATACGAGACTGAAGAGGTGCAGGTCAGAGTTGTTCTTGTACCAGGATGTTACGGGTATTTTTTTTTTTTTAGACACCTGGACTTGCAGAAGTCATTAGACCCTTAAACACCATTTCTTGAGTGATATTTCCTGGATGAATAAGATGGCATAAATGTGTTTTCAGCCCAGTTTCATGGTTGAGAGTTAGGGGTTATGGTCCCATGCTAGTGAATAGCTGCAGGTTCAAGGCACCTGACTGTAGAAACAAGACCCTTTCCGATTAGATTTTAGGCCCCTCCTTGCTGCTCTATTACAGATTTAAACTCACTTCTTCCACAAAGTACAACACACATCTACATCCTTGGCATCACTATGGGGAGTATCAAGCTCTCGCCCTGTATCTGCATGATCTTATGCACTGGGCTGCTGCCACATGATTGGGATAAATTCATGAACCTGCAAGTGTACAGGTGTTCCTAATAAAGTGGACAGTGATTATATATATATATATATATATAAAATAAACAAAGTACTGTTTTGTTTTTTTTTTTGTTTGTTTTTTTTTTTTAAATAAGTAGTGTTATGCATTATTCCTTATTCATTTAGTTTCACATGGAGGAAAATCCTAAACTTCAGCAACGCTATAGACGACCTGGCTGTGCGTTTGTCCAACACTGCAAAATGGGTCACAAGGGAATAAATTATAAGCACAGAAATCAATGTGAAGAGGGAAGAGAAAGGAAAGTATTACTTTAAAAATATTATGTAATAGTCTACACCACTGCATCTTTCACAAACCCCCAAGGGCATGCACCAGGCAGAATGTGCTGCTTAAATAAACACACAAAACGTACAGGATCCAGCAACTTTTTTTTATTTGATTGGAATACAACTTCAGCAATAAAACAGCACATACAGGTAAATGACAAATCACGAGCAACAGGAAGCAAGCTGGAGCTGAAAACTGAGAGCGCCTGACTGGACCACCGTCTGGGGGAAGGATGGAAAAAGGAAGATGGCAGGATGGGGTAAGTGAAGGTGGCGTTGAGGCGATTTAGCTGCTCTCGCTGCCCAGCGTGTGTTTATCAAACAGATATTCAGCCATGCCGTTCTGAGGCGCTCCCATACGGCGCAGGTTAGCCACCCAATCAGCAAGCTCCTTAATGGACTTCACCTGTTCGTCCAGGTAGTGAGTCTCAATGAAGTCACACATCTGAAAAGACACAGTAAGAATAATGTACGTTTAACCAGGACTCACATGATAAGTCATGTGACTAGCAGGATGTCCAAAGTCCAGTTCTTTCTACCCCAACTGACTGATTACACTGGAAGTTTACAGTGGTGGTTTCTGCCCTTTGTTCAGAGCAGATAAAACCCTGCAGAACAAGTCAAACAAGCTGAAGTCCATCTATTCCTGCTTTGTGAAGGATGGTGGCAAGCTCGGCCAAACCAGGCCCTGGGATTTCCTCATTTCATAATTCTTTTCATCATTTCAAAACGGACCTCATACTTTGTTCTCATGAGGCAGCTGGGTTCAGAGGGTTAAACTAGTGATTAATGCAACAGCAGACCCATCTATCGTTAGCTCATGGGTTTTCCAAGCTAGGGGTTGGGACTCCATGTGGGGACGCTTGATTAAATGAAGTCACAAGATAAACAATTTCTTCTTTAGTTTTGCTCAACCGTTTTACAAATTAATATTAGAAATACTGAAGATGGATTTTGTGCGCTAATATTTTGAAATGGTTCTGGGAAACCAATATGTACTACTTCAGTCTTTAACTGTCCCTGACACACTGCAGTCGCGTAGCTCAGCAATAAAAAGGCACAAATTCCCTGTCCATCTACCGCCTCTCAACAAACTAGTACTATTCTAGACTGTTGTTACTGACTACTCACACTAACCGGTTTCCCTACTACAGTTAGTGGTTTAATTCTAAAAACCTCTCATGTCACCTTCAAACCTGCCAAAAGGTCTGTTTTGTGTCTTCTGGATTTGCTGAGATTAGCAAATTCTTTTCAATGTAAGGTCAGTGTTTTATATTTAACACAACAATCACAAGGACAGAAGCAAGTTTAAGAGAGACAGAGCTCAGTGTGTTTAAGGTCGATGTATATTTAAAAAAAAAAAAAAAAAAAAAAAAAAAAAAAAAAAAAAAAAAAAAAAAAAAAAAAAAAAAAAAAAAAAAGGATCGCTGAACGTTCTTCAGCGTGACTTGGAAACCTGACGGATGTTATTAGCACAGTAACGTGTTCAGATCCTACAGTCGGGCCGTCTGCCTGAACACAGTTTGGCGGTTGCGGGTGTGTACTTACGTGAGGGTCGTTGTGCTCGGAGGCCACCTTGTGCAGGTCCAACAGGGACTGGTTGACATTCTTCTCCAGCTGTAGTGCACACTCCAGAGCCTCCACACCACTGCCCCACTCATCACGCTCCGGTTTCTGTCACGCACAAAAGCAAAGAAGCACATAAACAAGTCAACAACAACAGCATTTCCCCATTCTCTCCTTCATAAAAACATTTAAACTTTCAACTGTTTTTTTTTTTTTTTTTTAATCTTTCTACCGTATTATCTTCCTTCAGGCTGCTGGCCATTTTAACCCACTTGGAGCTTTACTGACTCTGAACGATAAGAACTCCACCCATACAAACGGTCAGTATCTGCACTTCGCTGCATGCCACTCCCTAACGGAGCCCTCGTTGTTGAGTATGTGATAAAGCAGCATGTCACTACTTTAGAACAACCTTTAAAATCAAAAAGTGCACATAGCCAGATGCTAAAAGAGAACAGCATGCTGCTGTAACTAGCTGCAATGTAAATTAGGGGATCATAATGCATCAGTAGCTGCTAATTCACCAAAACACATCAGGACATGATGTGTAGCGATGCCAGATAAACCTGCATATCCCCTGCTCCGAAGGCTAAGAGAACTGCGATGCAGCACTCCAACAGTCTGCATTCTGACTTTCGGGACGTTTCATCAGACGTGCTGTAGTGTATAAGATGTATGCAACACAGCTAATATTTTAGCACTTCCCCAAGCCAACTAATTCACTCTGCTATAATACCAGCCCTGCTTCTGCCCTGTCATGTGGTGTTCAAGATCAGTTTCATCATAGCATCAAGAGATTTTTTCTCCTTACACCATAATTACCTAAAAAAAAAAATATATATCTCATAAAAACTAAATTCTCTTGAGTACACGTTATCATTTTTGGTTTAACTTTTTTTTTTTTTTTTTTTTTTAAATGTACCCTGATGTCCTGCAGGAAGATTCTTCCTCCCCTCTGGTTCTGGACTTTCATCAGTTTCTCTGCATGCTCGCGCTCCTCATGCGACTGCTTGCGGAAAAACTTGGCGAAGTTGTGCAGAGCCTGGTCGTCTCTGTCGAAGAAGTATGACTGAAAAAAAAAAAAAGTTACTCATTTACACGCTGAACTCAGTGCTCCTTCCCATCATGCATCACTCCATGGGTAATTAAACCCCCCCCCCACATTTGGACAGATTAGATAACTACTTCCCCATATCCATTCGGTCCATGTGACAGTGAAACATTTCCACTCTTGTCATGCGAAATGATATGATTTTTTTTAAATTTTTTTTTTTAAACCAACACACCTCAGGTCTTTTTACTTCAGCATTTCATTATTGCCTTTTATAGAACTGTGTCCTTTTTTAACCCTTGATTCTTCTTACAGGATTCTCATGTAATACATCATGAATTTTTTTCCACTCCACTGTGAAAAGATGATGATCCGTCTCCGAGACGCTTACCATGGACAGGTAGACATAGGAAGCGTACAGCTCCAGGTTGATCTGCCGGTTGATGGCAGCCTCGCAGTCCTGGTGGAAATTCTGTCTCACCTGAGAGCTCATGTTGCTACACACACACACACACACACACACACACACACACACACACGAGACTGATTACAGAAGAGTATGCACTGCGCAGTGAAACATTTCAACTCATCTTGGTCTAAATGTTCAGTAAGATGAAACAGTGTTTCTGGAATAATGACTTATTGTCCTAGTTTAGACTTCATCATGTCATCTCCACACTCTGTAGGAAGCACTTACACAATCTCACTTCTAATACAATCCCAGGTTTCAGGAAACAACAACAGCTTCTAAATACAATGTGTAAAACGTTACATTACGTGAGGTGACTAACAGCACATTACCGAGCAAAAACACGTGACTGGTTACACCACGTATCCTTTTACGTCTGAAGTGAGCGATGACCTCAGAGTGACTGTGCAAAAACCTTAAACACGATAAGATTCGGGACGAGACCGCGACACCTGGTCGCATCATCTACTCCACGACATTTCCTGGCATTAAGTCAGAGTTATGAGCCGTGGTACTGAAGGGTGCTGTAGTGTGAACCATGAACAGATTCACCAGTACTGGATAGCGTCACGTCCGTACACACCTAGTGCTCCTGTAAACACGCGCTGCGCACTCGGAGACGCAACACTGCAGGCAACGCCACACCCTAATTACAGCTTTCAAAGCCACCAAGAACACACAGCGTGACCCAGTCATTATTACTGCTCACCTGACAGATGGCTAGACACAGGGGTTTTTTTTGTTTGTTTTTGTGATTTCTGAAGAAGCAGGAAGCTTCTCTCTCTCTCTCTCTCTCAGACACACACACACACACAGCTCTTCTAGTAAGGGTTTAATGAGGTGAGACCTTGCTCTACACCACAGCTCAAGCTTTGTGCACGGCAGATGAATCTCTGACCTGTAGTTAATGGTAGACAGGCACTTAAACACACGTCACCCTGAAACACATTAGACTGGACTGTACTGACGCGTCAGTGAGTCACAGAGCGACACTGATCCCAGTCTACAGCGGCGCTTAACGGAAGGAAAAACAGGAAAAGGGAAAGAGTGCATTTTCTTGCTCAACGTCATATTAATGAGAAATCCAGAAAGTCTGCGAGAAGCCACGTGGCGTTCGGCGGAGGAGGAGCGCACGACAGACTAAAGCGCTGCTGCATCATTCTTGTTAGGGAGAATAAAGATGTCATATTGATTAGCAATACTGACACGCAGGCGGTTCCTCTCCCTCGCGCTCGAACACACCTGAGCTCATAAAGTAACGGAGGAGTCCTTCCTGAGCGCGGTTTACAGCTGCACGGGGTGACACAGCGTTTCTCTTATCGCCGCTTTACGATAAGATCACGAGGCCCGCGCAGCCGCCTGGGTTCCTCAGATATCAGCTTCAGCTTCCTCCGCTGGTCGACGGGCGAAGTCCAGCGCAACCCAGAGTACGGGCAGGACAAGCGTTCCCCAGACGCCCGACTGTCACAGGACCACCAAGCGGTTTACACACACTCACTAACAACAGTGATGTTCATGATTGTTTACTGTCAGTTTAAAGGCATTTATTAAACACATGGTCCTCTGTTCTCAAGCTGTTCGGGTTCACACTGAGCCTGGAACTGATCACCTTACTGTTAAACCACACACACACACACACACACACACACACACACACACACACACACACACACACACACAGCGGCCTTTCCCAGATCACCTTCACGTTATTTAATCTGCCTCGGATTACACTCCATCCACCATCACACTCTCACGTCAAAAACATGACCTTTATTTTATTTATTTATTCATTTTTTGTTGTTAGTTACGTAATCCCTGTCCTTAGCGGCCTAACGCACGCGCACACACAAAGCATCGTGTTGTTTTTTCGATTTTTTTTTACGGTTCCTAACCGTATTCTGATAAACCCCGCCCTCTGTGCTAGGATTGGCAGGTTCTATCCGCGCTTCTGCGCTACGATTGGTGCGTTGTAGCCCGCCCCATTTCAGCACCCAATCAGAAACCCGACTTCACGGAAACAGCCAATCTTTGCGCATGAAGGAGGATTTACCGGAATATACGTGGACTTAAAAATATATATATATATATATATATATATATATATAATTAAATAAAAAAAACAACGCATGGCGTGGTATAGTCAATTTTTACAATGGATCTAATAAATATTTCGTTAACAATAATCATATAAGACACACACTTACCTTTGTCGGTTTAGTTTTGTAGTTTAGCTAAGCGGATGAATTATGGCTTTTTTTTCAGCGCTGCAAGCTAAATTCTTTAGTTTAAGATTAAGTAATTTCTCCGTGCTAAACTGATCAGAATTAAAGGAAGTGATTGCGATGAAAGACAGAAGCTAAGGTTGCCGTTCAAGCACTGTTGAAGCGGAGAACCTTCTCTCTGTCGTTGAGCTGAGATCGATGTGACATTGAGCCGTCGCGCAGCGGTTTTTATTAGCGCAGCTCATGCATATTCATGACGCAGGAGGGGAGTTCTTTATACCAGCCAATCAGATACGAGCTCAGGGTGCGCATGTGTATGACGCAATGACGCAGGAGGTTGATGGAGTTCTGTTTCTAGCCAGTCGGTTTGTTCATTAGCGCAGGGTTTAGCAAAGCGGTTAGCGGGAAATGGCGGAAATTGTGGTTTTTAAAATAGCAAAAAAAAAAAAAAAAAAAGTTGGATTTGAGTTACTATGAAGTTAAAGAGTGGAACAAAACACATGTTACAACATTTAATTCAGACGTTAAAGACCAAAATCACTGCTGTAAACAAAACGACAAACATCTAGTCTAATTATCAGCTATTAATAGCAGATCCAATAGATCATTATATATATATATATATATATATATATATATATATATATATATATACACACACACGCACACACACACACACACACATATTAAAATTCATATTATCAGCTTTGTTTTTGTTTTTTAAGTTGATAAGAAGGTCTGTCTGGAGGTCTGTCTGTGTGGACAGGTAGACGTAGGAAGCGTCCAGCTCCAGGTTGATGCTCAGAAGCTCAGGTTGCTGCCAACACACACACACACACACACACGAGAGACTGATTACAGAAGAGTACACACTGGGCAGTGAAACATTTCAACTCATCTAAGACGAAAGAACAAACAGTGTTTCTGGAATAATGACTTATTGTCCTAGTGGAGACTTCATCATGTCATCTCTACACTCTGTAGGAAGCACTTACACAATCTCACTTCTAATACAATCCCAGGTTTCAGAAACCGACACCCTACTAAACAAACCAATAACAGACCTATAAAGAATATAGAATATTTTAATATAAAAATGAAGATTTTTTTTTTATATTACATCATGTTAATAACGTGATTATCAGCACATTATTGAGCAAAAAAAGTGACTTGTGCAACTATAATTACACAACGAATCCTTTACGTCTGCTCGAATCATCCAGAAGTGAGTAATGACCCCAGAGTGACTGTGCAAAAATACATCACATTTAAAATAAACTACAAAAGTCTCTGATTGTATTGCTTATAGATACAGAAGAAACACCACGTGAGGAAAATGGCAATCTGGTCACGTCAATACATTTGCAGATTTTTGCATTAACTGCATCTCTAACACGTCTTCTCTTAAACAGTAATAAAATCAATACGAAGAAAGAATTAGAAGGAAAAGAATCATTGCTTTTGTCCACTGCATTATCATTTTGAACTCTGGATATTATCATATTAATATAATGATATCCAGAGTTATTGTTTTTGTGTCACCGTTTTATAAAAGCGATGTGTGATGATTAAAAAAAAAAACAATGCATGGTCTTTTCCTCATTAACTAATAAGGAAATGATATTCCAACAAGCATTTCTGTAAAAGTCTTTCTCTTGAGAGCATCTCTTTTCTGTAGCACTTTGAGATTTTCTTTAAAATGTATAGTGATTTATAAATAAAATGTATTATTATTATTATTATTATTATTATTATTATTATTATCTTTACGGTGAAATAAAGTTTTTAATACTGTCAAAGATTGTGATATCTGTTGCGTAAAAAAAATACCCTAATCAACTCTAGTGTCTTGCCATAAATGTTGTTGCTTATGTGGCAGACTGGGTTTTAGCTTCAGATCAGCATTTAAACAAAAAAAAAAAGTCAATACCAGGGTTTGGGTTTTGTCTCACTAGCACGTCTAGACTGTATGCCAGCAGTCCTTCCTACAATACATTACAGTTAATTAGAGGTCCTGGATCTAATAACAGGTTATGTGTATCATCCTCGGGCCATAATCACACCTCGGGCAACTCGTAGTTCCATCACGTACTTATGCATATGGCATGATGTCCTGATCTGCATGTACTGATTCCAAATCAATGTATTATTTGTCATTATAAGCATATAATTGAGCAGTGTTTGTAAACTTCATCTCAGAGAACAGGATTATGGAACTGCCATCTCACAGAGGTACACACAGTGTTCTTTCAGCCTATTGTCCACAATAAGGAGCTATACTTCTAGCCTCCTGTGGAATGAAGCACAAGGTTAATGTATAGCGTAATGTATTGTACAACCATTTATTGGCGCGTATAAAAGGTTGCTCAAGGTGTGTGTCTGTGTCACTTTAAATGGCGATAAAGCCCGTATGAAGTGCGTTGTGTCCATGTGGAGCAGCTGCCGCGGATATATGCAAGCACTTAGTGTCACAAGGTCATGCTCGAGCTTCACACATGACCACTCAGAGTTACACGCTGAATGGGTTCCGGGTTAAGAGGTACGTGGTCATAAACCACAGTGTGTGATAGAAGTACGTGTCGACACCCATGTACATTGGCTCCGACAGTGGAGTGTAATTAAGTAAGGAATTTTGCGAGTGAAGAAACAGAAGGAATTCCAGCTTTGACTAGAAGAAGAAGTCATCCACTCTTGTGTAATGTTGTTGTTCAGTGTGACTCAGACTGTGCGCGAGTCATGCTGCTCCGGAGACGTGAGTGTGTTGTGGAGATTTTGAGGGGAAATACAGTTGAAAAGTGAGAACAGGCAGGAGAACTGAGCGGACATAGTGTGTTCGTGTGTGTAATCTCTGTTATGTTTAACTTCTGTTACTTTTATAACTATCTTTGTAAAGCATCTGTTTTCTTTAGAAACTTCCTACATAAACTGAAATTGTTGCTCTTCGTATCACTGTAATGTTGAGTGCTGCCTAAACTCTTTTTCCTCTTTCTCTTCCCACCATCACAATGACTCATCCTAAGGCCATCACAGTAGCCTTTCACAAAACACACATCTGCACCCAGGCTTTTATTACACACATTCGCCGTAAGTGATAAAAGATGTTTTTATCACAGAGATTAAAGGCACGTCTAGACAGAATCTATGACCTAATATTTAACACCATATATATTTAAATGATCTGCACAACACCTGTTTATTCTATTATTAATGATCAACCAGCACCAGACAGATCTTGTTAGGTTTACTCAGATTTCTTATGAATAGTTTAATTTAACACCAGTGGGAAGTCTTTATCGAGGATCAAGGCTACTTCCGAACACACATGCACACACTACAAACCATACTTTGAAAGGAAAAGAAAAATGACAAAAAAAAAGTTTACATTTCTCTGTTCTGTCTGTGTGCTTCCAAGGAAAAGAGTTAAAATTGACAGATCAACATCCAACCAGCAGAAACAGGTACATGTACATGTAAGCTATTAGCTAGCTGAGAGAGCTAGACTAGCTAGCCAGATCTTTTGGTGCTTTACAGTATGAAAGCTCTGTATTAAATGTAAAATTTTCAGAAATGTGCAAAATAACATGCACTAATGCTAGCTTTCTTTAATGGAGGTGGTGCTCACTTCAGCATTCTCACTTCGTGAGAACATAAATGTTCAAACATGCACTCCTCAGATACATTTTCAATTTTTTTTAACTAAGCAGATTTTCACCAAAGGAATTATTTAATCTTATCTGAGTCATTTTACTTTTACTTTACTCAAGTGAATTATTCCTAGAATAGCTTTACTTTTACTCAAGTCAGTGTGTTTTATCCTCCACTGCTTCTGCCATGTCGATCGGACTCCAGAAGAGACGAGCACAGTGAGAGCACTAGCTTTATGCTTTTTGGTATTCAATACAGACTTGTGAGCTTGACTTAAAGTTCCTTGTTTTGAAAGGTTTGCCTTGGTGCTTTTTCTGTGAAAGTGTGTAACATGTTTAGACAGATCGCTGGCGTGGTGTTTATATAGGTTTATTAGGAACTGTTTTTTTGTGGTTCGTAGGGGAGTCTGGGAAGAAAGTTGTCTTTTGTTCCTTTTCTGTTGATGTAGGATTAGTCGTGAACATTAGGAAGTAGAAGCTTGTTTTGTTTTGTTTGGGCCTGGGCTATCCCCAGATATTTTCCACCGCTGCTGTTTGTGTCTGTTTTTTCACTTATTGTAAATAAAAAAATTTGTCATAAAATTACCTTCAGTGGTTTATATACACAAGAGAACATGCACACAACATTTTCTACAACCCACTACACTGCACTAGCTGGCAGATCTGAGCACTGGAGAAATATTTTCATGTCTCTTTGTCCTTTTCGGTATTCTCGCAGCATTCTAAAGAGCATTCAATTTTTTTCATTAAAAAAGCATTGACATTTTATCTGACAGGTAAATGCATGAATTAGGTTTTCTCTAGGTCATGTGCAGACACGGAACATCTAGATTTTGCTAAGTTTTTAAGGTAGTAGAAGGTTGAATAGGAATAAAAGTGGTATCAGAATTGATCTCTGAGGGACCCCACATGTTGATGGAGGAATTTTAATCTAATTTATCCAATTTAATATTCATTGTCTTACAATTTTTGCCTTCCTTCTAGACATGACCTGAAAGAGTGCGGATTGCTCCAGGCAGTCCTACCTTGTTGTAGAGTCTCGTTGGAAGTATTTAGTGGTTGTGTTGTGGAAGGCAGCAGAATAAAGAGACCAGCCAAATGTCACCATAGGGTCAAAATTGTCATGTATTCCTACCATCATGGGGAAAGAGCTAAAAGCATGTACACAGCAAGAGACATACAACTAAAACACAACACTGAGGGATCTGTACCTGCGTTCGAAAGGGCACTATGGCAACCACTACAGACCTAAACTCCTGAGAATCTGAAAATTATATACAAGCCCAGATCTTCTCCTCAGTTTAATTAATTAACGCAGACACAGCCATGCTAACATGCTCATCTAAACGTCATGCTAACCCACTGGCTTACCTTAACAATGTAAAACTCTTTCACAGTTCCTCCACCTGCACCATCCTGAGAGGAAATTATGTCTTAAACATGTGTTAGAAATCCCAAAGGGCGTATTCAGCTTCTTTAAACCCCTAACCGCTTCGCTGTGGATTTAAACGCAGTCTCCACTAAACCCTCCCTGGGTTGATTCCAGTTCATCTCCCACAGCAGAGATTAATGTAGCTGTAGCCTTTTTATGAGCACCCATTATTGACAAAAATAAGTTGACTGTTTGTCCTGTAAGTTTGAAGGTGGAATTGTAGTGGAAAGCTGGATGTTATGCAAATGGTAATATAGTTGAACTTGAGCATAAATGTATAAATACAGACTATACTACAGAATGTATAAAAATACAACTACAAAACCATATATTTAAAAAAAATAATAATAACATGATGTAGCTTATCAATGTCATTTTTAGCACATACATTAATATTGCTGTTTAACTACATTTAGAGCAAATGTAATGTTTAACTGAACCAAACACCTTTAAAGAGTAGCTGCAGGTCTGTCCTGCTTGGTCTTTGTTAACTTCTTTCATCATTCGTTCTGCCATGTAGCTCTTATTCGCTTTGTTGTTTGGCATTATTCACTGTCATTTTGAAAGGTCTTAAGTATTATTATTCCATAGTATTATTTTTAACCTTTATTGTCGAAACATTGCAACTTTTTCTTCGTAATATTACAAATTTATTCTCAAAAATTTATGACATTATTCTTGGAATCTTGGTATTTTTATTGTGTAAATAGTGGCCCTAAAACCCTGTCATGCTTTTTCACCGTGACAATTTGTATTTTATGTAGAATTGTACATATTAGTGGTGTAAAGCGGTGCTTACATTCTGATATAGTGATCTGTATCTGGAAAAAAAAAATCTGTATCTGTATTCAGATTAAAACTTCAAGTGGTCTTGGTTTTTAAAGAGTATTACTAAATATGGCAATGGAAACTGGAAAACACTGGAAAAAATGAAAGGTAGAAATGCCAGCACTGTAAGCATGGTTTGTGAATTCTGGCTCTGACAGTTCCTCAATTTCATGTCACTAGAGTTTATAATAAATGAGAAATCTGTGGGTTTTTAAAAAAAAAAAAAAAATCCTGCTCATGCAATTATTATTTTTGTTTGTACCTGCCTGTGATATTTTGTAATAAATTTAGTTGGTGCTATTCCCCCCCCAAAAAACCTAGTCTAGTCTAATTTAAATCACTGTGACCCTGACAAGGCAGATACTAAGGATGCTGTAAATACATCACACAGTGCATTAACATGAATGTGGTCTTTCTTTGTACTGCGAGCTTCATATCTGGCCCCTTACTTGTGTTCACATAGTAAAACTTCTCACTCATGCAACATTTCTTGCTGGCTCCCCAGGACACTGTCCTGATGCAGACCTTCCCTGTCTCTACCTCATGACCTATGAACCTTTCTGGCAAGCTTTAAAAAAAAAAAAAAAAAAAAGAATAAAAAAAATAATATTGCATATTGTGTATTTGTATCTGTTCACTCT
Organism: Pangasius djambal; assembly: GCA_022985145.1. Classification (NCBI taxonomy): domain Eukaryota; kingdom Metazoa; phylum Chordata; class Actinopteri; order Siluriformes; family Pangasiidae; genus Pangasius; species Pangasius djambal. The sequence goes on along the minus strand of CM040985.1, from coordinate 25,908,068 downwards.
GAGTAATGTATTCTTATTCAGTTACAACCCTAGTACCTACATACTGTATGTGTGTATGTGGAGTTATACTAATGCTTGTGTAAGTATGAAAAAGACTGCCATCTCCAGGCAAGATTGAGGTACAGCATGTACTGCTTAGAGTGACATACTACTGACTGGGTCTTTATTAAAAAATAAATAAATAAATTGTAAAATATAGTGAACATTGTTTGCTGTAAAACAAGTTTTGCTAAATAGGACTATCTCTTACAATCCCTATATATGCTGCTCAGCTGTCTCTCTCCCAAGGCTCTTCTATCTCCCCCTTTTATCCTTGCCGTCCTCATACATGAACTTCTGAATCATATTTTTAAGGGTTTGATTAAGGCACTCAACCAGGCCATTCGTCCGAGGATGGTAAACACTGGTATGAATTGATTTAATCCCTAAGAGTTTGAGTGACATAAACGTGGTGCCTTGATCGGTCAGGATCTCTTTCGGGATCCCAAACTGGGAGATAATTTTTAAGAGTGTCTCCAAAACACAGTGTGCTGAGATGTTGTGAAGAGGCATGGCTTCAGGGTATCACGTCACGTAATCCACCAGGACCAACACAAAGCAATTCCCTTGTGCATTCTGTTCCAGTGGCCCATTGAGATCCATACCAATTCTTTTGAGGTGACCTCAATTAATGGAAGGGGGTGCAATGGCGCTTTTGGGGTGGCTAGTGGATTCACCAGCTGTCATTCGCGACATGCTGTGAACATTGCCGTGAATGACCGGCCAGTAGAAGCAGGCCATGAGAAGGTTCAGTGTTTTGTACTGACCTGAAAGCTCTGCCATCAGATTATGATAATCTGCCTGGAATAACATTTCCTGATGGCTCTTTGGGACCAATAACCGAGTTGTTTCTTCTTTTGTTTGAATGTCCTGTGTCACTTGGTATATTTTTAATAATTATAAAGTAGAGGAAGGAGAGCACAACTTGGGCTGAACCCGCTGACCTTCAATTACTTTCACTTGGTTGAAGGCATGTCTGAGGGTTTCATCTCATGTCTGCTCCAAAGGGAGCAGATCCTTGATGGGAATTCCCCCAAAGAACAGGGGGAATTGTTAAAGTGGAGAATCTATATTGTGGTGCCATATTGTCAAGATTACATCATAATGACATCATAATAAACAAATAGACAGTGTTTGATTAAAGACAAATCAAACCTCTGCTAGCATTGTAAGCAGCATTCACTGATAATCAGGGCAAAGGAAAACACAGTATCAGTGGCAGTTAATTTTTTATGACTCTAATTACAATGTACTTTTAGAAGTCACTGGATCCGACATGACAAGGACACAACTAACAGTGGTGTGTATTCACATTACAGAAATTAAGTGTTTGTCTTCAGTCCATAATAGGTTTTCTTGGAGATGTATTTTCATAATACAGTTATAGTTGTGGCACATCCATAGGGGCAGGTTGTGCAGAGCCCCACCATATATAACAGCTGTACAACCAATATTAACAGATAGGAGGGAATAGTTTAGACAAAGGGTGATCCTAGTGACCCTGATGATAGGTCCTAAAAAGACTTAATGCAGGAGGGTTATCAGGACCCTGGCACCGGACCTGGTGGTGGTATCTGTAGCCAGTCGTCTGATGACTAGGTCACCCACTTAACACGTTTGGGCTCGGCCTGAAATTGAAATATGGAACCATTTACTGCGCTCACCACTTACAAGATGGAGGCCCCACAGGAGATCAGACTCACAGAGTAGGGCAGACCTGTGAACAGATCACCACCTGGCAGTGAGTTGGATTTGTCACACAAGCTGCCAGCCAGATGCATAGAAGATGCTTCTGGTATTTTTGTGAGCATCTGGCAAAAACCAGAGGTGGGTCTCAGACTCAGCCAAGGGTCTTGTCTCCACTCCTGTTTGTTGTTTCCTCTGAATATCAAGATGAACCCAAGGTTGAAGAGGTGTCTAGTAGGGGGGCTACAGGTAACAGTCCTGTTATGTGCTGTGCATATGTTGATAAATATGCACAATACCCAAGCTCCAAGATGGCGGCGCGGCAGTAGCTCGCAGCAGCCTCTCCGGATCCAAAATGGTGCTTTTAGTGTTTTTAGCACGACCCTTCGATGTACATGAACACCAAAGACAACTGTGTTCATGTATACGACCGCCAGACACTAATACAGTACAGAAATCATGCAGCAACCAGTCTGCATGATGATGTATTTAACAAACTTCGCAACCTCGGCTTACTGCGACCTCGGCTACATAGATCAGGCCCCCAGTCCTCGGCGTCGCCTGATGCTGGTGACCGGGAGAGAGGACATCGGAAGCGGTGCTCGAGGAAGCGGAAGCGCGGTAAGCGGCGGGTGTCCGCGCCAGGCTAAATGCTAACCCTAGCCGGCCGGCTCTCCCGTCCATCTTTCTATCAAATGTCTGGTCTGCTCCCTGGACAATAAACTGGACTACATACGACTCCAGCGGACTACACGGCGAGAGCTCAGAAACTGCTGCGTCCTTGTTTTCACGGAGACGTGGCTCAGCGACAGAGTTCCGGACGCCGCCATCCAGCTAGACGGGCTAGCCGCGTTTCGAGCCGACAGAAATGCAGCTCTGTGCGGTAAGACTCGCGGTGGTGGTGTGTGTGTTTATATCAACACGGAATGGTGCAAGAACTCTGTGCTGGTTTCCAGCGTCTGCTCATCGCTAGTGG
>CM040985.1:25874747-25889327 GCA_022985145.1 Pangasius djambal | reverse complement strand
AATCCATTTATTTCTGTAAAGCTGCTTTGTGACAATGTCCATTGTTAAAAGCGCTATACAAATAAAACTGAATTGAATTGAATTAATACTCATAAGAAAGATGCACTTCTGCTAGGACCACAGGATGCTAGAAGCAAGTTTTCTGATTAGACAGTAACTCTGGACAGCCTTTCAGTTACACCAGTTACCCAGTTACACCTTGGGGACAGCTTGCATAAGAATCACCAGCTTGAACAAGCTGGGCTTGTGCAGGAATAGTCACTCCTGGAGCAACATCAGCCTTAGACTCTTAATCCAACAAACCTAGTTAGCAAGAGAGAGCTTCCACTCTGGTTCAAGATCCCAGGACGATACTTGAACTTGAAGTCAGACTGAGTTAACTGAGAAGCCCATCGCTGTCCTATAGCCCCTAACTTAGAAGAATGTAAGTAACTAAGCATGTTGTTGTCTGTGTACATTACAAATTTAGAAGCCAACAAATAATCTCTAAACTTCTCTGTAACTGCCCACTTTAAGGCAAGCAAATCAAGTTTCATGGAGCTATAATTGGACATATCGCACTCCGTTGGATGCAACCCTCAACTGGCATAAGCGACTGGTCTTTCCCCCCCCCCTTCTTGCTCCTGGCACAAGATGACTGTGTGGCTTGCCTCTTTCTCAAAAATAAAAGGCTTTGTAAACTCTGCATAAGCCAAGACTAGGGAGCTAAATAACTTACTCCTCACAGTTACAAAATATCTCACTGGCCTCATCGTTCTCCTATTTGCTTCTGGCCATTCTGGAGAACACCCAAAAGCCAATGCAAGGGGGCAGCATGCTTGACACAGCCATCCACAAAGCACCGATAATATGAAGCAAAGCCCAGAAAAATCTCAGGGCGTTCAGGCCGTCAGATATTCCCATTCTGCCACAGCTCGAATTTTCTCTGGCTCAGTAGCCACTTGATGCTGAAATTACATGGCCCAGATACTTAACTTCCTCTCAAAAAATACAGTTTTGCAACCTAAGCTTCAAGTTATGTCATTGTAATCTCTTCAATACCATGTCTAACTGGTGCAAATGGGACTCAAAGGAATTTGAAAAAAAAATTACAATGTCATTTAGATATAGTAAGAGAGCCTGTAAATTTTCACCTACAAAAAAACGTTCCATTATATGCTGAAAAGTACTCGGAGCCTTACGTAATCCAAAAGGCATACAATTCAAAAAAAGAACAAATGGAGTACAAAAAGCAGTTTTAGCTTTATCTTGTTCAGCCATAGGTACTTGATTATATCCATTAGCCAAGTCCATGGTGGAAAAATAAAAAACTTGGCAAGAGCCAGAGTGTCCAAATAATAACTCCTCTATTCTTGGCATAGGGAATGCATCCTTTCTAATCTGGGCATTTAACTGTCAATAATTGACACAAAGTCGATTATTAACATCCTTTTTCTGAACAACTATAGGAGATTAGAAGGGTTGACAACTCATCCTTCTCTAAAAGCTCCTGAATATGTGTTTTAAATAATCCATACTGAGATTGAGGCAAACAATGATAACATTGTAGAACAGGGGTCTCATGTAATAATGGGATTTCATGTTGGATTAAATCTGTATAACCCAACACTTCTTCACCCTGACTAAACACTGTACTATATTTAGACCATCTTTCCCTTGCTTTTCCTGATCAGCTGAAAGATTTGGCCAAGACATATCTAACAAATCCAGAGGGATATTACAAACATGCGAGGACTGAACAAACCCAAAAGAAACTGAATTATTAGTTCCTTAAAAAAGTGCTAAAAGCAAATTCAACTGGTGCTCAAGTAGGGACAATTCACCTAAATAAGTATGCAGTGGAAGCCATACATCCTGAGTCTCAACATCAACAACAGACACCAGAACCATACCACGACTCACCTTAAGCAAAGCTTGAAACAACAAAAGACCACCTGGAAGCACCTTCCCAGGCTCAAATAAGGCAGCCTGAAAGACAAAAACCTACATTCTGATTGCAAATTATAAGGAACCTGCTGGAAGGCAAACAGTTACATATCCCCACACCCTACCCAGGCCCCCTGAAGTAGGCAAACATTCTAACACTGATGTCATTTGGACAGTGCTTGCTTCCAGGCTTCACCAGCCTTCTGAACTAAGGGGGAACTAAATAGGGAAGAGCCATGCTGCTGAAACTGTTGGGTGATAGCACTCACTGATAACGTTCATGCCAAACACCCCAGGAACCTGTTGTCGCTGCATACATGCTGAAGAGTCACTAGAATCACTGACTACTAAAATTCTCATATTGGAAAAAGTTTTTCCCCAAAAACCTTGACCTCAAGTTCCATGTAACCTACATAAGGGTTGTCCAAACCAATAAGCTGGAACCAGCTACAATCTTGCAATAATTCAACTCCTTGTCCCTGAAAATTTTGTTTAAAAAAATTCAGAGAGTGTAGTCACCATGGAACCCGTGTCAAGTAAACAAGGCAGTGTAACCCCTCCAATAAAAACTTCCACTAAGGAGCACCTTCTAATAAGCTTAAATACAGGATCCCCATACAAAATGGATCCTAAACAGTCCCTATCTGGTGCTCGGCTCTCCGTGCCAGAGGGATCTAGTACTCTTTAAGCTCTACCAGCTCATTGCTTGGCTGATGTACTACCACGCCACTGCTTGCACTGCACTCACCACCCAGGTGGACCTGAGAATCACAAAAATGAGCTTGGGTCCTTGGGGCTCTCAACTGTTCCCCTCTACCCACTTGAAGGTGTAACCCTACTTTCCCGCAGCGGACTAAACACCACAAATGACGCAGCAACTAGGGTGAAAAGCATTAAGGGTAAAGTAGACCAGTGCTCTAGGTTCCTATGGAGCCAAATGGGAGAGATAAATGAACAGACAGACAAGGTAAGTATGAATAATGATGGAAATGTTTATATAAAAAAAATGGATGTATGTAGGACAAGAAAACAAGAAAAGAAGATTCACAATGAAAAGAAGAGAAATAAAATGAAATAAACTAAATTAATTAAACTGTTTCTGTGTCTGAGTCTTTGTTTCACAACAAGGTTTCACTTGTTCCACTTAGTGTTTGGTCTCCTTCTCTATTTACTTTTGGAATCTAAAGTTATGTTTAGTATATCTAGATTATAGATTATAGACCTTTAGATTAGTATTTCCTAAGTTTCCCTCTTTTTAATCTGTTACTCTTTAGTCTTACAATATTTTACTAGTTTAGTAAAAATAAAACTTGACTAACAGATCCTGTTTTGTTTCCTATTTGAACTCTAAGTTTAACACACTCTTTGAATTACCCTTGAGTTTACTTTTGAATGGATTATTCAGATCAACAGCTCAGTTCACATAACCCAAAAAAAAACATTTACATTTCAAATTTAAAACAAATTTAACTCACTGTCTTTGTAAATACAAATGTTACAGTTAATAAACAACAAAAACAACCATTAATGAAATGCAATCAGTTCACAGTTCAAATGTGTGTCCGTTTCAATAGAACAGTCTATGAATTTGCAAGAACCGATCCCCGATTTGAAAATAAACAACCATCCTCGTCCCGTGTAATGCGTGCGATCATGAAATGCAACAGTTCAGGCCTACCGTCCTGATGAACAAAGCAACGAGCAGCAACACGAATGTTGAGGGAAAGTTTCACATCAATTCACTCCGTTTCCAGCGCATTTGCTTTCCTCCGTCCAGGGAAAACTCGAGCAACGGATATTTAAACACATATGTTACACAGGGAGAGATGCTTTTATTTAATGAAAACAAGATGTCAGGTGATGATAACGGAGAGATGTAGGTAAGGCAGCATTTAATAAAATAACAATCCAAAATGTAGAGCAATAATCAAAAACAGGAACAGGGAAAGGTCAGGTGATCAGCAAACAGGATATCAGAGGTGTAGGCAAAATACACATAAACAGAGGGCAAAGTCAAAGTCAAAACCGGCAGAGAATAAACAGGTTTGGTGACATCAAAGACACAAAGGAATTGGGCATATACTTCACAAAGTTCTAGTGACTGAATGTCTCCTTATAAGGGGTGTATGTGAGGGTGTGTGTAATTGCACAATCAGAAATCCTGTGACTGAGAGCAAGGTAGTGTGTTTGTGTTTTGAGGGAAATGGAGTCCAGGGCAGCCATGCTGGGAAATGGAGTCTGTGGACTGGGTTGACAGGAGACAAGAAAAGTCTCTTTCTATTACCACAGTTACAACTGAAATTCTGTCTCATTACCCATAATGCTGCTGCACATTGACAAACCTGTAAATTGCCATTATCATAAATAAAAAAAACCTACATCCCATTCACACACAAGTTACACACATTAAAAAGACACACACCTTGAATATGGACTCCAACTGATTTCTGCTGATGTTTTGATCTTTTGTGGCCTGTGAACAAACAGAACACATTATGGACTATATGGATTCATAGCTGCACAACACACACTAGTAAATACAGGGACAGATAATTAACACTATCATCTTAACACGATACATATTTACATTTATGGAATTTGGCAGATCCTTATCCTTAGCGACTTACAGAAGTGCTCTGAAGTCTCTATTAATAATTACATCCTGACACTGGTTCACATGGTCATGAACTAAGAATACCATCAGTCTATAAACTCTGTTGGGTAATATAGTAAGAAAAGCACACAGACAACACTTTTTTAATTAAAGTTCATTTACACCAATCAGCCATAAAATTAAAACCACCTGCCTAATATTGTGTTGATCCACCTTCTGCCACCAAAACAGCTTTGACCAGTTGAGGCATGGACACCACAAGACCTCTGAAGGTGCGCTGTGGTATCTGGCACCAAGACATTACCAGCAGGTCCTTTAATTCCTGTAAGTTGCGAGGTGGAGCCTCCATGGATCAGACTTGTTTGTCTAGCACATCCCATAGATGCTCGATCGGATTGAGATCTGGGGAATTTGGAGGCCAAGTCAACACCTTGAACTCTCTGCCATGTTTCTCAATCCATTCCTGAACAATTTTTGCAGTGTGGCAGGGCCCATTATCCTCCTGAGAGAAACCAGAGTCATTAGGGAATACTGCTGCCTTGATCTGCAACAATGTTTAGGTAGGTGGTATGTGTCAAAGTAACATCTACATGACTTCCAGGACCCAAGGTTTCCCAGCAGAAAATTGCTTAGAACATCACACTGCCTCCGCTGGAATGTCTTCTTCCCATAGTGTATCCTGGTACCATCTATTCCCCAGGTAAGTGACGCATATGCACCTGGTCATCCACATGATGTAAAAGAAAACATGATTCCTCAGACCAGGCCACCTTCTTCCATTACTCCATGGCTCCCCACGTGCATCAGTGAGCCTTGGGAGCCCATGTCCCTGTCGCCAGATCACCAGTTGTCCTTCCTTCGACCACTTTTGCGTGTCCATTTTCCTATTTTCCAACGCATCAACTTCAAGAACTAACTGTTCACTTGCTGCATAATATATCCCACCCCTTGACATTGTAACAAGATAATTAATGTTATTCACTTCACCTGTCAGTGATTTTAATGTTATGGCTGATCAGTGTATATGTGAAATGTGTGAGGTTGATTTACTTTGTACAAAAATGTATTCATTTTTCAACTTGCCTTTCCTTGGCACAAGAGTCTTACACAGGTTACACACATCTGTCTAAAATATATAAGAACCACGGGAGGTTTTCACTATTTCCATGTGCTTAAGTAAATTTTTGTTGAATTTCTTCTCCTCTGAGTACTTCTCATAATTGTACTTTTTAAATGAATTTCAATTAAATTGTAAATTTAGTAAATTACAAATTGTTGCCAGATTATTAGGGGTGTTAAATGGTTGAAGATGCACATTGTGCACAGAGTACAAGCAGCGACTCCAGCAAGACTAACTATGACAGCACAACTGAAAGAGCCAGAAGGTAACACAGACATGAGGGTGCCCTGGGATATAAAGCAGTCAGCCTCTCCACTGTCAACAAAACTGAGTAAATTTTTCTTTTTTTTTTGCTACAGAATCCAAACATCCCAGTTTACCAAAACACTCTATGCCCATGAACACTACAGATCTGTGCCTTTACCTAAGAAAAAAGATATTACCAAAAGGCTTGACTAAACAAATAGATGCAGGGACTAGACTGAAAACCTAAGTCCCAAACACTAACTGGAAGGCTGTTCCATAACTGTGGGGCATTGTAAGAGAAAGCTCTGCCCCCTGTAGCCTTCAATATTCAGGGTACCGCCAAATAGCATGCACCTTTTGAGCGAAGCAGGCGTGGCAGATCATAAAATCAAGTCAATTAAGGCTAAATCAAGTGAGGTTATTTCAAGGCTATAATAATAATAATAATAATAATTATTATTATTTAGTGTGCCAAATCTGAGCCAAAAATCTCAGCTCGTTAGTGATGATTGTGCACATTATAAATTACAACTATGAGAGGAAAATAGATGTACACGCGTGGAAAGTTTAAATCCTTGCACACACAAGATACAGATGTGGATAAAAATTGTTGGTACCCTTACAGCGCATTGAAACAATACTTCATTCCTCCTGAAAAGTGATGAAATTAAAAGCAATTGTCTCATGTATACCTGCATGCCTTTGGTATGTCATAGAGTAAAGCAAAGAAAGTGTGAAAAGACATAAATTATTGCTTATTCTACAAAGATATTCTAAAATGGCCTGGGCAGATTTGTTGGTACCCTTGGAAAAGATCATAAATATTCAGTTTATAGCTATATTTCAAGCTAACTGTTTTCTTTAATTAGTATCACACATGCCTTCAATCTTGTAATCAGTCATTCAGCCTATTTAAATGGAGAAAAGTAGTCACTCTGCTGTTTGGTATCATCGTGTGCACCACATTGTACATGGACCAGAGAACGCAAAGGAGATTGTTGTCTGAGGAGATCAGAAAGAAAATTATAGACAAGCATGTTAAAGCCATGGGCTATAAGACCATCTCCAAGCAGCTTGATGTTCCTGTGACTACAGTTACAAATATTATTAAGAAGTTTAAGGTCCATGGGACTGTAGCCAACCTCCCTAGATGTGGTTGCAGGAAGAAAATCATCCCCAGATTGAACAGAAGGATTGTGTAAAAGGTAGACAAAAACCCAAGGAAAACTTCCAAAGAGATACAAGCTGAAGGTCAAGGTACATCAGTGTCTGATCGCACCATCCGTCACTTTTTGAGCCACAGTGGGCTCAATGGAAGAAGACCCAGGAGGACTCTACTGTTGAAAGAAAAACCTAAAAAAGCCAGACTGGAATTATATTTTGAAAACCACAGTGCTTCTGGGAGAATGTCCTTTGGACAGATGAAACAAAACTGGAGCTTTTTGGCAAGTCACAACAGCTCTATGTCCACAGACAAAAAATGAAGCTTTCAAAGAAAACGCCATGCCTACTATGAAACATGGAGGAGGCTCGGTTATGTTTTGTATCTACTCTGCTGCATCTGGCCCGGGGTGCCTTGAATCTGTGCAGGGCACAATGAAATCTCAAGACTATCAAGGCATTCTGGAGGGAACGTACTGCCCAGTGTCAGAAAGCACTGTCTCAGTCGCAGGTCATGAGCCCTCCAACATGATAAAGACCCAAACTCACAGTAAAAGCATCCAAGAATGGCTAAGAACAAAATAATGGACTATTCTGAAGTGGCCCTCTGTGAGCCCTGATGTGAATCCTATTGAACATTTATGGAATCTGTGGAGCTGAAACATGCAGTTTGGAGAAGGCACACTTCAAACCTGAGACAGCTGGAGCAGTTTGCTCAGGAACAGTGGGACAAACTACCTGTTGACAGGTGCTGAAGTCTCATTGAGAGCTACAGATACTCTAGATATTAGGTTAATTGTCCTATCATTTTTGTCCTTGCCATTTTCATTGTTTTATTGTTTAAAATATTCTGTTGAATCAAAAATCAAAAGAAAAGTCTGATTCTTATTAAATATGGAATAAACAATGATGGATGCCAATTACTTTTGTCAGTTTCAAGTTATTTCAGAGAAAATTGTGGGTTCTTCTTTTTTCATGGAAGGATACCAACAAGTTTGTCCACATTTGTATCTACTGTGCATGCAATACAACCTCTGGCATGCGAGGAAAAAATGTGTATGCACAAGCATAATCATTCCCCACACTCAGGAGCTGCTTCTTTTCGACTGCTTTTCTATTGCTTCTGGGTGGGCCCAACTGGCTTGGCTGTAACCTCAAATATCATTGGCTAACTTATTTTTCTTGAAATCAGTTCTGATTGGCTGCCTGCCACTGTGAGCAAGGAAATGGTAGACTGATTCAGAAAGATGGCTGATCAAAGGGAGGTACATGCTGAGGCAGCAGGTTGCTAAATACATATTTTAGTTTAAAATCATATTGTTATTGTAAAATTGTAATATTTTGAAATATTGTAAATGAACCAATTAGCTAGTTAGCTTTCTATGATTCCAGTTAGCTAGTTACCTAACCATGACATGACATGAAAACATATGGAAAAAAGCAAAATAAATAATTATTAGCAAATTAGGGGCATTTCAGATTGCACACTGTGATAAAACTCAAAATTACAGGCCCTATCTTAGTGGACAACTAAAATCATCAAGTCTGCATTATTGTAGATTTAGAGGAGTTCAGAGCTCACAGTTGACATAATGAAGACATCAGGGTTTTGTGAAGTATGTTGTCCATTTGCCACTTTGTCTTATGTTTTTATCTATCCATATACATTAGGTGGAGTTGCAGGCTACTGCCAGACATGTTGTTTCCCTATTGTGTAGTGCTCTAGCAAGTGAGTCTTATTCACCATCTCGGATGGGTATGTTAATTGTGTTATGAGGCATGTCCAACCATCCAACCATCCATTTTCCAAAAAGGTATACAGACAGCATCACAAAAACATTAGATTGTTTTTTACGTTCTGAGTCAGATCTTTATGAACACCTGGGTTAGTTGTTTAACTTGGTGATTCACTGTTAAAGTAAAATATAAATATGAATAGATTGCTAATATTGTTTTTTTTTATCCTTTTCACTCCTTTCTATGAAGATTACTTTTCTAATCCTCATAGAAAAGATGGCTGGAATTGAGGCAAAATTCTTTGAGGGAGCTAATACTGAAAAAAAACCCTGAAATATTCCGTCACAGATTTTCAGATTGACAATTGCAGATATGTTTAGTACTGTTATATGTTACATAGAAATCTATTTTATACCAGTGTATTAATTGTACTCTGTTACTTCAGGACAATTGGTGAAATTATGGCTATGAATATTACACAGGATGGCCCTCCACCCAACTTTTTCCTCGAGTGGAATTACAACTTTATATCTTCTGGAGAGATTAATAAGGATCAGCTGTCAAAGGCTCATGTGACAGACCCAGGCCTGCTAGACCTTATTCATAAGGCTTCCTGATTATATTACTGTCTTCTTATTTTAAGGTTCTGTTACTTGTGCTTTTTTGAATATAAGGCTTTACATAGAGGTATGTTGAGGCACTGTTTTTCAGTGTATGCTGCTGTATATTTTGATGATGGTCAAACCAGAAAGTGGCTTATTACATAACTGAAGTAATTTTTTCTGCAGTTTCTTTAGGTTGAGAAGGTTTCTTCAGCCTTGCTTAACCTTTCAGAAAGAATTGTGCCATGTGGGTACACAAGACCTCTAACATATGACAGAAAGGAGACCATTGTCGGATAAAATTCTATGATGTTCAGTTTTTTTCTTCTAGCCTGCCATTCTACTCCTTACCCCGATCTTTTCTCTAGTCTACCCATTTGTTAATGCAACATGAATGTTTACCAGCTCCCTGTTTTTTTACTTCTTTCATGTTTACACTCACATTTTGTGTATAACACACCATTAATTTCTTGTTTTGTACACCGGTTGCTTGTTCTCTTGAAACTGGTTTCCTCTGATATGCAGTGCTGTTATCCTACATTCCTCTGTCCGCATTCTCCCAATGCTGCAGCAGATCTGCACAGGATATGGCCTCCACGAGATGATGAAACAAACCCAGCATTTGTTTAGGCAGTTATTTGTTCCTGGCCATTTAAACAAAGTAAGTACTTGCCTTTTTGCAGACTGGCATTTGAGGAATATGGAATCAAAGGTTGTTCTTATTTATCTGCAGCCGGGTGCAGATTTTCTGGTGATAGCCCTGTCACCTGTTTTAAGTAGTGTGGGTTCAAAGAAGCAGTAGGGAATTAAGAATCATGAACTTCTTGCAGGACTTCATTCAAAGCATTGAAGACAAAGGTAACATGATTACTCTGAATTCGCAAATACATTAAAAACCAGCCATGTTTTGACACTTATCTTTTATTATAGTTAACACAGCCACTGTCATCATGTCTCTATCTCTCAAAAAAAATTATGTAAGTGTTTATGCAGGTGTGGTAATTCTTTTGAACTTTTAATTTTGTTTCAGAAGAAGGGGTCTCTGAAGCTGAAGTTAGCACTGGTAAGGAGAGATTTGAAGATGAAGACAATGACAAACAGAGGGAAAAAACAAAGGATGGGACAGATGGAGAGACAAAGCAAGACAGGATCACTGTCAGTAGCTTCATGCAGTGGATTACTAGTAAGGCACATGTTCCCATTACTGCAGCAGAGCAAGAGAAATTAAAGTCCATGTGGAATTTGATCACGAGTGTCAGCTGCGCTACGCTGAACACTGTATATGCTATCCTCTTGTCAACACACGTTCTTGTACCGTGACCTTTCCCACACTGCACCTGGGGACTTGCACAGAATTCCTTTGCATTATGAGGCATGAGCAGGTCATTCTTGAGATGGATTCCTACTATAGTTGTTACTGTTAGTGTACCATTGTAACATACTAACACTACAACTGTTAAGTGTTAACTGTTGATATGTGTGCAAAAAAGTGTGCAGCTTTGGCAGCAACATTGGCTCCATCAAAGTTCTGAAATTAAGATGTATTGGTAAATATACAGCATGCAACACTGCAAAACAATTCCCACTGTTCATTCTGAACGACTGATGGCAAAAATATCTCACAATTTTCACTGTAACACTTTATCTAGGAATACAGGCATTGTATATGTATGTGGGAACATTTTTTCTGTTTCTTTTTTTTCTTCACTGTTTTTCCTCTCTCTGTCTTAAGTTACTGTCAGTTTCTGTCTCGTAAGAAAGAGAAATATAATGGTGAGCAGCAAGAGGAAAGAAATCACAAATAGACAAGTGAGTATTTGTACATTTTTTTTATTAATTGTATATGCACAAGTCAGAATGGAACATGGAAAATGATGTTTAAAGACTTTAATGTCTTTCATATGGAGCAAAACCGCCTCTTTGTTATTACCATCACTGAGTCTTTCATCACAGCATCTCTCGAATGATTCATTTAAAGTTTTAGACCAGGTTTTCTCAAATTCCTCTTTATACACATCACAAACTGACTTACAGGGTTCATTTATGTGCTCCATCATCACATCTCTCATATTCTCATGTAGTTTTTTTGCTATTTCTGTTCCAATCTGTTCCCATTGTTCATGAGTGTGTGGAGCATTCAGAATTTCAAAGACAATTTTCCTGATAATTTTACTGACTGCACATAAAACTTCAGACCGTTTATTTTGGGGAATATTTTCTTTAACCTGATTAAATATCTTCCTCATGGATTTATCTATCATTTTCTTTGATAAGTTGAATTGAAGGTCAGCAATATTGAAAATTCTATTTCTAGCAATTAGTAATTCATGGTCAAATTTGGTATCTTTATCATTTTTATGTTTTTTTTATAATTTCAGTAATGGGTCCTGTACATCCATAAAATTCTGAGAAGCCAACGTACACTTTAATCCCATAATGATGACCCAGTATAAATGATAAATAGTCTAATGAAAACATGCAGGGTAGCTTATGTTTTTTTTTTTACATGCCTTTTTTTAATGCATATTTTCTTTTTTACAGCTTGTTTTACAGTGCCTATAGAAAATCATCATACCCTGTGAAAATCTTTACCTTTTGTCACATTACACCCTGGAAAATAAAATAAATTAAGTCTAACTTTTTTCAGCTGCATGTACACATTATAACCCTCCTCATTAAAGTAAAAATATTTTTAAAAATATGGAGGATTATTAAAAATTAATCAGTGAAATGCCTGGTTTGATAAAGTGATCAGCCCCTTAGAGTATACCATTATAAACTTGCTCAGGTGCAAGCAATCAACTTCCAGATTAAGCACCAGACTAATTGCCGCACCTGACATCAGTAGTAGTGGTGTTGATTACTTCAGAATAAAACGAGCTGTTTCTTGAAGATTCCACTGTTAGTAGTGCATGGTACGGCAAAGAATTCACCATGGTTGGGAAAGTGCTTTCAAAAGACCTCCGGGATAAAGTTGCAGAAAGGCACAAGTTAGGAGAAGGCTACAAAAACATTTCAAAGGCTTTAGCTATCCCTCGGAGTACTGTTCAGAGCATCATTAAGAAGTGGAAAGCGTATGGCACCACCAGCACATTGCCTAGATCAGGCCGTTCGTCCAAAGTGGATGACAGAGCCAGGAGGATATTGATAAGAGAAGCTACCAGGAGGCCAAAGGCAACTTTGAAGGACTTACAAGGCTTTATGGCTGGGTCTGGTCAGTCTGTGCATGTGACAACTATCTCCCAAGCTTTACACAAAGCTGGCCTGTATGGCAGGGTGGCACGAAAGAAGCCTTTCCTAAAAAAGTGTCACACTCAGTCTCGTTTGCGCTGTGCAAAAACACATTTGGAAGAGTCTGATACCTTCTGGCAAAAGTTGCTTTGGTCTGATGAGACCAAAATTGACCTTTTTGGACTGAACTCCAAGCGCTATGTTTGGCGAAAAGCAAACACACCACCCAAAACACACCATACCTACTGTGAAGCATGGTGGTGGCAGCATTGTGTTGTGGGGGTGTTTCTCTTCAGCTGGGACTGGGCACTGTTCAGCTGAGACTGATGGCTGTAATTAAAGCAAAAGGTGGTTCTACGAAGTATTAAATCAAGGGACTGATGACTTTTCCAACCCCGTTGTTCTAGTTTTTTTGTTTTTTTTTCTATTAATTTGCAGAACTGTTGTGTTTTTTCTTTCACTGGTTTGATGTTGTAAGACCAAAATTGTAAATAAAGCTGGAAAAGTTACTTGGAATGGGGTTTGATTTCAGGCTGTATGACAAATAAAGTAACTATTTCAAAGGGGTTTGATGATTTTCTATAGGCACTGTATATGACTTTTTTCTTAGGAGGATCTTTTTTAGGAGGCTCGGCCTTATGAGGAGGTTTTTATAGAGTTTTCTTTCTCTCTCTGCCCAAACAAGGGCTATTTTTTAATAAATCAACATTTCATAGTAATCTTTCATTTTGTTTTCTTGTAATTTAATTTAGATTTTTTTTTAATAATTTGCCATTCACTATGAATCATTCTTCCATTCCTATTCTTTGGATAACATGGACCAAATACATCAACTGTTCCATCCTTCTTCTTAAGAATTGCAAAAGCAAATTGTTTATTTTTATTTTATTTTATTTTTTTTTTATTTTTTTTTTTTAATATAATCTGGAATCAAAATTAAATCTTAATTGTTACTTCTAATTACAACTATTTCAGTAGATTTTTATCTGTTACAGAGATTTTTGTAGTTTGAATATTTGTTTCTTTTCTTTTTTGTCATCCTTTGTATGTTGTAATTTCTAAATGCTGTGATTTCTTCAAATCAGACACATCCAGCTCCTGTTCTGAGTTCAGTAACACAAACACCAGAGCTGACCACTGAGCAGGAGAGAGGCCGGTTCCTCTGAGACACCTGTCATCTCCTCTGTTCAGGTAAGTTTGTACTTCCTGCACTAGAGAATGATCATTCAGTTCATTCAGACAGTGGAACAGATTGATGGATTTCTCTGGAGATGGATTCTCCATGATCTTCTCCTTGATGTACTCGACTGTTTCCTGTTTGCTGTGAGAGCTGCTTCCTGTCTGTGGCATTAAGCCTTGTAAGAGAGTCTGATTGGACTCCAGTGAGAGACCCAGAAGGAAGCGGAGGAACAGGTCCAGGTGTCCATTCTCACTCTGTAAGGACTTGTCCACTGCACTCTTGAGGAAATCAGATATGTTTGTATTTCTGAAGAAATTGAAAATACTAGGGTTTTGCTCCACTAACATATTTCCCTTTTTGAAAATGAAAGATAAAAATGCATATAAAGCCAGAAATTCCTGAACATTCAGGCTTCCAAGAAGAAAAGTCTGTTTCTATTACCACAGCTACAAATGAAATTCTGTCTGATTACCCATAATGCGGCTGCACATCGATAAATCTGTAAATTGTTATTATCAAGTGCAATCTACTCACACGCAAGTTACACACATTAAAAAGACACACACCATGAATATGGACTCCAACTGATTTCTGCTGATGTTTGATTTCTTCTTCTGTGGTCTGTGAACAAACAAAACACATCATGTAATATGGACTGTATGTATTCACAGCTACACAACACACACTAATAAATACAAAGATATAGATATTTAACACTCTCCTATTAACACAATACACTGATTTCAGGATTTCCTAACTGACA